>JAUZNJ010054912.1:0-29345 GCA_034780135.1 Jordanella pulchra | reverse complement strand
AATCTGGGAATATATATATATATATAATATATATATATATATATATATATATATTATATATATGGCCGAACATGAGGTAGCTTGAAGCTAAGGATGTTAGCCAGTCAACTGTAGCATTTAGTTGCTCACTTTTGCTTAGACAACACCAAAGTTGAAATCAGAAAGCTTATTTCAGGTAATATACAAACACAAGCAAAAACATGTATTTTACCTTATTTGCCACCCAAGCAGAGCAATTATTAAGCATCAGCAGTAAGAAGGGGAAGGATGAATGGGACCTTTGGCTTGATAGGAAAGAAGGGCCCTTTCGTTCGATTTGGTCCATTTCAGAGACCCAGTCCTCGGTCCAATCAGTTCATCGGCTGGCAAACCCTCAAAGAGATTTGGAATTAATCTGATGCAATAACAAAGTAATTGTGCTGGGCTTAATTTTTGTAACTGAATGAGACAGTTAGCCATTGACTGTTGCTCCTAGGCGGCGTGAGGTAGGAGAAGGCGATAGGTAATCATGCAACATCCTCAGGCAGGCAACGGAACCAATACGGCGCAGTCTAGTGGCTTCACAGTTTGGTTCAGCAGCTTCTTGTGGCTCCTCTGGAAAACAGCAATTGGGCCTGGCTGTTCCATGGGTTGGCCAGAACTGGGTATTTATCCGCTGCTACAGGCATCTTCAATTACGCTGCATTCACTTGGTTTGAATCACAGGAAAAACACTACGTGCAGCTTTCTGAATCATAGGCAGGTTCAGTCTGAGTCAGTCCAGTGAGCCCAGACACTTGTCCAGAGGGATTTGGTTTCTACTTACGTACGTAGCTTCATCTGAGAATCGATGTGTCTCATGTTACGCAGCCATAGGCCACTGGGAAAATAATACGTTGAACCAGAAGCAGTCCTATAAAAGTTCCAGTCCAGGATGTGACTTTAGAAGGGAGTCGCTCTCATTACATTCCTGACATTTGATCTCAAAACTATAATGCAGTATATACTGTATATTTGGTTTAGAAAATGGATCTAAGTTTTGTTGCATGGAATACATTTCATGATATGCACTTGTAACTTGTTGGATATTTTGATGGCACCAAGAATTTGGGCCAAAAGATGGTGCTAGTACCCTTTCTGTCCCCGACGTTGTCCCATGGTGCTGGAGTCAACAATGAAGACATATAGGCCATGTTCACAATGCAGACAAATGTGTTTAAACCTGTTTTATTTGCCCTGAAGTGAGCAGTGTTGGTACTAAAGTGTTTTTAAGCAACGTGTTACAGTAACTACAATACTTTTGCAGTAACTAGCACTCCAACTAATTGGTTTGTAAAAGTCAGTAATGCATAATTACTACATTTTAAACAGATTTGTTATTAGTTACCTAAGGTGTATAAATAAGGACTGGTGTAAGCGAACGCGACAGCATAAATGCAGAGGACAGACGATGGTGCAGAGCCACTGATTCATTGACAGCATTCCTACAGAAAAAGCGCTCACTGAAGGCTAAAGGTTTTTAATATTAATATTAGGATTTTTCCTTCATGGTTTACATTTTTTCACACAAAAATCCACAGATTATACATTCCTGCTGTTTTTTTTCTGTAATAGTGTAACCCCTATTTAATTCAATTGCAAAGTATATTGCATTATTGTTAAACAGCTTGAAAAGCAGTATTTTTTAGCCTCATACCTATTTTATAGCCAATTTAAAGGCTGTAAGTGTATAAAAATATAAAGTTTTAAAAAATCTTATTTTTCTTGTACTATAAAAAAGAAACATCATCACAACTAAATAATCTAATTGCAACTGACTTGTCAAACCACATACACCAATATAGTGCAGATTCGATTTCAATAATTTCAAATGTGTAGACATTTTAATTTATTAATTAATAACAAACACCTTATATATAATAACTGAACCTCTAGTTGTAAAAAAAATCCAATAGCAAGAAAGTTTTCCAACATTTTTAAACATAAAACAATGCATATTTACCTTGGCTAGTAATGAGTAACTTTTACTAACTCAGTTACTTTTTTGGAGAACTAGCTACTAAGTAAAAGTTTTTAAGAAACGTTCCCAACACTGGAAGTGACGGTGAGATTCTTTCGTGACTGTGTGAACAGGCCAAGTCATATGTGATCTGACTTTTTCAAATCCAATCTGGGCCACATTTGTATGCAGTTTTATTTTTGAATGTGACCATGGTCTGAACAGCCAAGTGACCCATATCGGAATTGGTATGAGGATGATGTCACTCTGTTCTAACAGCGCCGGAAGACAAACAATTATGAGAGAACAATCACGAAGGACAGTGTAGACGGAGTTGTAAAGTGGAGGGGCAAACACGAGTGCCTTTTGGCAGATACAACAGTCCAAAAGAAACTTGAGGTGTCATACTGTAACCGGTAGGTTGACTATGATGTGTTTGTTCTCTATCGCCCCCCCAAAAATCCCAGAGGAGAGGAGAGCTCTTGTAAAGCATATATCTGCTTGTTTAATGTCCATAAATGTACTCTACTTTTCAAGATGCATGTTGGTAAATTTTGAATGTACAGTTTTTTTTATCTACTAGACCTTCAGACACCCCAAAATGGCCTAGTTCTCTATATAGGGGTTATGACACAGCCTGTCAGAGCTAAACCAGGTCCCAACCAGGCTAAGATTAATTGGTCAAATACCCTAAAAAGTCACACTCCGAGCTAGCCAGCTTTATGAAACTCAAACGAAGATCCTGGCCAACTTAGCTTACCTTACAAACTAAGCTAGTTGTATGAAAAAACTCAGTAGGAGGAACCCAAACAACAACAAAACCTGTTATCCTGTAGACAGGAAAAGACAATCTTCCTCTATGAGGAAGCCCCTGACACATCTGCAGTGTTACATGGTGGCGGTCCATTTTAAGCATAGCTTGTTCATATGCATGTCAATGGCCTACCGTCATTGACCCAGGTTAATTAAAAAAGATGGGTAAAAATAACAGCATCCATGAAACTGTTGTTACATTCTGAGAATTGAACATAATCTAACAAAATTAGTTACTTTGACTAAATGTTTTCTTCTTTTGCTTTAAAACAAAGAAGGAAAAAGATATACTTAAACGCCAAAGTAAGCTTTAATGAATAAAGGTAACTTCTGCATAATGTTTAACTTGAAGAAGAGGTTGCCGCTCGGATACGGGCAGAGGTAAAAAGTCTGGCACCATTAGGGAAAGAGTTTCTAGCTTAAAAAGTAGGCCTATGTCTTTTGATGATTTTAATCATTTCATGTCTTAAGATAAAGCCAACAAGATAGATTGCATGGTATGCTATAGTAATATGTTTTAAGCTGTTGTTATAAAGCTAGAACAAGCTTTATTTCACTATCTACCGTATCGTAAACCATTAACGTTTACATGTTTTTTTTCATATGCTCATTACATTTAATACAATACATTTAAAGGAATCCTAATTTCTGCTAACTACTAGCTCACTTAAAGAAGAGTTAGAATCTGGTTATTGATTTTCATTATTTGACCAATTAATCTTTTATTTACCTCATAGATTTGCATTGTGAATTGGTTAAAAAAAATTTTAAATATTGAAAAGCTAATTTAATCACATTCCAAATTCTTGAAGATAAGTTTTGGTTCTGAAATGTAAAATCCATGTTGATATCATTCCACTTGATTTTGATTTTTTAACCATGTTTATTCCTTCTTCTTTGTACATAATAGCTTAGTTTAGTTGAATTTCACTCGTTTCATTCATGTGTTAAACTGAAAGATGTTTGACAGAGCTGAATTAATTTTGTTAATAAACTTTATTTTGAACAGACTTGTGGTAAATTTATTCCATAAATGTGCATCTGCTTGACCACGATTTGATTCTGACACACAGCCAGGAGGCCGTGTGTTAGAATAACAAAACGTCCAAATAATAGCTGATGAAATAACACAACAGTAATAAATATGTGAAATATATATATAAAAATGTAAAATAAAAATTAGTCAGAAAAATGTCCCAATAACTCTGTGTCTATTGTGCATGTTTCGTCTGTCCAGAACTGCATTTTAAATTCTTTTATAACTGCTGCAGGATTTTTGATTGTGGGAAATACAGCTGACATAATTTTTATTTTCTTTTTATATTGCTAATTGTAAACAGGTCCCACGAAAGTCCTCATTAAACACAAGGAAAGCATTTAATGAAGTGACTCATCTTCTGTCTTACATCACAAGTTCAAAATATGTAAAGGTGAATCACTTGTAGCCTTTATTTCTTCTGTTTCCTCTTTGAACTATCATCCTTACATAAAATATATTACATCAGCATTTTGGGGACAGAAAACATACAAAAATACATTTTCAGAATACCTATCATTTACTCAATGCCCTTTATGTTGTACAGTGCTAACTTGTGCCAACATATGTGAATTACTGTAACTGTTAAAAATAAGTTTTGGTGTTCTGTTTAAAAGAAGGTTGCAGACAGAATCTAATGGCAACACTGATCTTTCAGTACACAATATGAGAAAAGTTTTAAATGAAGGCAGCAAACAGTAATCTAATTTTATGATGTGTTTTTTCATAGAGATATTTACTTTCCATTCCCGGTAGGGCATCACTTAAGATTTAATTACTTTTCGTTTTTTTCCTGAGGTTAAGGAAAATGTCTCGAAAAAATTTCTAAATGTTACTGATAACTATGCATCTGTTAGAATAAACTGCTGAATTCCCAAAGCTGCCCTTATTATCATAATTCTGTTCTCTACTTGTCAGAATGTAAATACATTTCTAAACTGTAGCTAAAAAGCCTGCATTTTCAATATCTTTTTTATGCAAATGTAAGACATGATGGGATTTTTTAACAGGTGGATTCATTTAATATTTAGATTCACTAGACTGAATTGTAGACACAACTTGAGGCAATCTTAATTTTTGATGGAAAGGCATGAGATCTTATCACTCTTTTCTGCAATAATAACTTTTTCATAGCAGAGATCACTCTTGAATACAATGTTTCTTTAATGTCATGAGGCAGAGCTATACTCACTTCACATTTATGAGGTGTACAAGGGCCTTATAAAAGGCCATTTATAAAAATGAGCATTAGTCAAAGCAGTAATTTGAAGGAGTTTATGCCCAAGACTAACATTATAGTAATTCATTGAAATATTTTCTTATTGGGTAAAAATGTATGACAATTAAAGTTTGATTGGTGACAGAGTTGTGGAGTTCCAGGTACACAAGGTTTAAAGTGACACATGCACCAGCAGAGGGCATTTCTTAATTGCAGAACATTTCTGGATAATAAGAACAGAACTAATGCTTGATTTTGGGAGCAGACAGATTAATGAATAAGCCCACATACTGTAGATAATCTAAAATGGAAATATATGTTTCTATCTGTATATATTTACTTTTTCATTATGAAAAAACCTTTATTGTTTTATTACAATAAACCATTTTATATTATGGAAAAAAGATGTAATATAAGAATAAATGACATGATATGAAAATATATTAATTTTCTGTGGCCTGTTAGAGACAAAATGATTCCATTTATTTAACATTTTTTGGAATGCCAGAAGATGGAAACAAGGTAAGAAGTGAAAATTATAATTTCTAATTTGATGAGATTTATTAGAGTTATGTAATTAGTTATTGGTGTTTGTAGGATATAACTAACTTATAATTGAGTTGATGTTTGTTTTCTCTGGGATCTCCTGTTTTACAGCTAAGATGTTGGGCTATGTTTAGAAACAAGCCCGCAATTCAATGCTGGATAAAATGTGCCTTGAAACCAGTCCAATTACGGGCATTGGGGTTAAAGTTGAAACTCTTTCAGGAAGTGAAGGCCTCTTGCTCTTTACCCTTGATACCTATAGTTGCTTGTAATTAAGTAATTCTGTTGTGGCTAAAGGTTATATTAGAATTTGAGCCTGTTAAATAAAGATAAAAAAATTATCTCGATTAGCAAAACTTTGTTTTTAATAATTTCTGTCTGTAACCCCTGTTCTGTATAAATTACTACTAAGCCAAGATGTTGCCTGAAGAATATAAAACTAATCAGGTAAAAAAGGGAGTTCTAAATGAGAGGTAGTCTTCATGGCCAGGCTGATCAAAGTCAAACCAAGCTTTCTGATGCTGCCAGGAGGAATAATTGGAAGCGAGCTAGACAGAGACATTCATGTGTCCTGATGGGAAGATGACGCCAGGCATCGAGGCCAATTGGGAACAAAGACTGTAGAGGACAGAGGCTCCTCGCCTTGTCTGTCTGTCTAAGGGAAGCTGACAACAACCGACTCACCTGACTTGGTTGCAGTGTCACTTGGAAAACTTAGGTCATCCTCGGCTACCCAGGAAAAGCTCCAGTACCCCCGGGGAATCCCAGCAGCGCTCCTGCTGTCAACAGATTCGCCTGCAGTGACAGAAAATTTAACCATCAGATTGCAACGTAAGAGAAAGAAATAAAATGGCAAATTAATAAGAAGAAATTATTAGCAAGCAAGAAGCACATGAGACTTTTAATCCACTTGTAAAATAAATCTAGACATTCTAGCAAAAATAGTCATTTTGGCCAAGTCTCTTCCAGTGCATCTAATTCTCAATCCCAATAGTGCTCCCTCTGTAGATTAATTTATGCACACTTGAACAGTATCATAGAGATACTAGATGAGTTGGAAAAGTCCAAAGAGACATATGAATTGGTTATTGGATATCAATATGTTGCATAATTACCTGAGGGCAGGTTAGCCTAATTTTGTCTGACTTCATCTTCACTTTCCAAACTTGAAGACTAATTATCACAATATTGAAATTAACTTTGATGCTGTAAAATACGTGGATAGACTTTTCTCCTATACTTCACATATAACCCCAGCACCTCTCACTCACAAACAGCTCTCATTTTGCCCTTATTTCTTGGATTATTACTGTACAGTCAAACTAATAAATTCCTGACAGGAGAGGAGAATTCTGTAAACGTCCTACAGTCAAGTAAAAATTGCCTTAAAAAGGCTTGGAATGTTTTGCTTTAGTCAATGTTGGTCAAATAATGTTCATTTTTTTGTGCAACCTAACTCCCCGTACTTATTTAGACAGTGGAAAGGTTTCGGAGATTAAAGACAGACAGCAAAATGCAGTATGCTTAACAGATAACTGAATCTGAGTTTGATAAATTGTTGAAGTTCGTTCTTTAATTAAAAAATGTTCCAGCATTAAACATCAACTGATAACATCCAAGAAACGTAGCAAAAATATAGAGTTTGCTCCTGTGTGCTTTAAATTATTTATCAGCTTGTGTTCCTGTTGGGTGCATGCAACCGAGAAGGCTGGCGGTTTTTAATGTCTTTCAAAATATATTCATAGAAAACATAAACACAATCTCCACCACACATTCAGAGGAAAGTTAATAGTGTGACTTTTTTTCCACCCACACTCTGAAATCTTTCAAATGCAGAGTGGATTGATGCATAAAGATAGAGTCACACTGTCACTTTAATGTCCCTATGAACATTCAACCTCCTCTATCTGTTTGACTCTAGTATAAGCAATATATTGTGAAGCAAAGGGAGAAAACAGTGTTCTTTTCTTTTTTGACAATAAAGTAATGCCATCCAAAGCTAAAGGACATGAGATGGTTCTATGTGTGAATCGATTTTTTCAAACTCAGCCAAGCCTTTTATTTTAATAAGATTGTGCATCGCATCAAAAGATCCTCCCCCCCCAAAAAAAAACAACAAGTAGAAGAAACTGGTAGAGAAAAAAAAGGCTCACAAAGGCAGTAGACGAATAAATAGTTTTTTGTGGACAGTACTATACATGATGTATGTGGTGCTTGTGGCCTCTGTTTCACAGCGGTGCAGTGGTCCAGAAAAGAAGCCAATTGTCCATGAAAAGTGGAAAAGGGTAAATGCACAGGTAGTAGATTTGCTGCTCTGCTATACCTTAGAAGTGGTGAGCCTTAAAGTGGAACCATAAGGATCCTAAAATGTGTTTTTCTCTTTTGCTACCTGGGAATTTAATTGGAAGTATGAAGCATCCTTATATTAGTATCTTTCTAATAGGCACATTAACAAACATTTTAGTCCAATTGGTGATAGCAATGAGAGTGATCTAACTACAGTGAATGAAAAAAGGTGGTCCATAACTGGATTCAATAAAATCAAAATTTTGAACACATTTTTACAGCGCATTACAGAAAGGCTTTTTTGGGGGTGTGAAACAACCTGAGGATTTTTCCTGTAAACAGATCTCATTCATTGGATGTGTTTTTCATCTAGTCTTTCACAAAAACGTAATTAGTATTTTAAAAAGCTTCTCAAATCCACCTCTGCATGCTCATCTTCAGTTCTTGATTCAAACTAGGACCAATTAATTGCAATATGATTGCAATTTATCAAAGTGTAATTTTCAAATCGCAGAGGCAGTCTTTTTTAATCACAATACATTTAACAAAAGTAAGACACAACATTTCTCACTGCCCTTTATGTGGTGTTAAAACACTAAAAGTGGGTTTGTCGCCACACAGAAAGGTAAAGTGAGCTGTAGCATTAGCACACAGATACATGCATGCAGGTAGAAGTAAGCACTTTTTCAAACAAAGATTACAGTAAAATCCTGCAACAATGGAATCTGGGAAAGTAAGCTTTCAAAAACTGAAAGCCTGGGGTGAAACATCTGCAAGCGCTGGGTTAGTCGAAAGGAAAATTGAAATAAAATTGCAATCACAATTGTGTTTAAAAATAATTGCAATTTTTGGCAAAAATCGTTTAGCCTTAATTAAACCTGATAATTCCTCCTAGTTTCTTCTTTCTTCAACCACATGAACTATATACTAAAAAAACATTAAAAAAAACTCTATACTCTGAAAACTGACCATAGTTTTTTTGGTGGGGTGTTGTGCAGTGACATCCAAATAGCTCAATATGGATGTAGTATGCATTGACTATATGTTGTACAGTAAAATTTTACAAGCTTTCATATATTTTTCTTCAGCAGTGAAGTCTTGTGTGGCAGGTTTTCATACATACCATTGCAGTTGAGTGCAAGCCATATTGGTTTTATAGACAAAGTATGACTTAGAAATCCATATCTTTGGAACTCAAGCAAACTGTATGAGTAGGACCTTGTGAAATTTTTCTGACTAACTGCTTAAAATATGCTTGCAGTATCTGGGCTTCTGCTTACATCCAATATGAATTTAATGTCAATACTAATTCACTTTCCTCTTGGAATAAAAATCTTCCCTTGCTGCAGGAGGATTAAACTTGATGAAAGCGTTTGGAAATGTAATGAAACACAACAGCAGTATCAAGCAGTTTACAGCTAATTAAAAAGGAAATGAGAGGGCAACCCCCTCCTTTTTTAGCCTGCTGGGTTTTAACATGCCTCCATCCTCTGTGTCCCCATTGTCCTCTTCTTTCTCCATTAATTAAAGATTTATCAGGGGATACATACATTACTGCCTAAATAAATTGATCACCTGTCCAGCCCAGTGACGCGTCATTAAGCGCTCGTCAAAGTCCACCAACGCCATATCAGTTGGCAGAGGCCTGGAACTGCCTGATCTCCTTCTGCTACAAAAGGCTCTTCTAGTTTTTCCTCAATACCCACACAAACTTTAAATGACAACAACTTTAGACTTTTTAATAAATAAGAGTAAGCACATGTTCCCCTGATGACACACTCCAAATGTAGGGTACTGATTCTTCTCCCAAACTACAGAATGCCTGCAATAAATAATTCTTACGTAATCATACAGTTGTCGAATTATTCCAAAACGGAAATCTCTAAGGTTAAACAGACCAGACAGATTTAGGTGTTCTTGTTAACATGCCACCTTCTGTGGCTGCCGTTAGCTTTAAGTGTGTGTGGGGGGGAATGTTTGTCACGTTCTTGGCACAAACTGTCTTGTAAACAAGCAGAGATTTTTTACTCTAGTTGTAGGATGCAGCCTATTAACTCGGAGTGCTGCCCATGAAACTAAACTTGAGGCCTCCAGTAACGCTTCTATACAGAAGGAGGCCATCTCCCCAAACCCGTTCTTCCTCTCGGAGAGCTGTTACAGGACTTTAAAGGCTAGACATAAGACATAATTAGGGTTAGATGATACAAAAACAATTCTGAAAGAAATGACTAATGATTTGAAAAAAAAAAAAAAATTGCGATTTTACATTAAAATTGTGGCTGAGGATTGACATATAAAAGGAATCCTCTTTAACTGTCTCTGTCATATGTTGAACATATAGCTGCTGTAAATGAATTTGCACTGAACAAGAAATGTCTCAGAGCCACCATGCCAATGATCAATAACATAAGAGGATTGGCTTCGCTGGTACTTAAGATGCTTCATTAGGTTAAATAGGTTCGTATCTATATATTATAGAAAAATCTATGTCTAAGGAACTAAAGATACAAACTAAAGATGTCCTCTCACAACACTGGTTGGTCTTCCTTGGCTCTTATTAATGAAAATGGATTCTACTCTTGAAAACTGAGTGGCCTCATTTTGAAGGTCCAGGCAACAGCATTAAATCTCTTAACAAGAAGCCTCATTCGGAGAATGCTTAAAATGCATGAAAAATGATTCATCTCAGAGAGAAACATCTAAAGTAAGAAGCTAAAAATAAAGTTGTGCGATGATCTCCTTTTTAATGATGAAAGCTATACTCTCACTGGGGGGGGGGGGGGGGGGGGGGGGGGGGGGGGGGGGGGGGGGGGGGGGGGGGGGGCTTAGGATTTTAGATTGATGTCTCAATATCAAACAACAATATCTATTAGGATCCTTGTTATTTTCAATATACCAGTCACACAAACTGTTTTACACAACTCTTCTTCTGCATGGTACGTATCAAAGCTAAAAGACTTGTTTTATGCAATTTTTGATTAAACTATTAAGTTAGGACAATAGAACAATTGAGGCTCTAAAGAGAAACAATTTTTTAAAATTACTGTGGCAGATTTGTAATATTATTACTAGCAAAAGAGGCAACAAAGTCTAAAAGATGATAAAGAAATATATTTTATTAGAATATACAGGTTTTCTATCAATTTCAAAAAACATCAGCGATGGTCTGTCCAGTATAGCTGTTGCATATATTATGCATATGCTTCCTCTGATATTAAATTCCTGAAAATAAATAATCTTGTTACTTTCAGAGGGGATTTGAATTTAATATTGTGCAATCCCAAGTGACAAAAAAGCATGGTGTACTAAGCTCCATGCCCCACTCTTTCAAGACTAGCAGGATTGTTTTAATATTTTAAATGCGTTAGAAGCAAGGTTCAGTGGGGAAATGAAGCAGAACAGTTTCAGAGATAAAAGTATAAATTTTCCAGATACTTGCATACAGTGGTTTAACAATGTCTTTATTTCATAGCCATCAAATCCCAAACACATTGGTGTTATAATAACAGTGTGACCTGTTACCTAATTAAATACAACTCAGTGCAATTAAAAGCATTTTCATAATTGGAATTGAACCCAACATTGACAAACAAACAACACGGATAGCTGAATTTCTCCAGTTTTACAAAATCCAACTCATTGTCTTGTTAAATCTATTTTAGCAAATTACTGGAATGAAAAACATATGCTCTAAGTCCAAAATAAACCAAATTTAACCAAATGTCTAAAACGGTTAACAAAGTACAAAGAGCATTCAGTTCAAATCTGGTATATTGAGAGTTTTCATATAACAGTAAGGAGTCCTTCAGCAGAGCTTGCCGGTATTAAATGCACAGTTGGAGTCTTGAAGAAAACAAGGAATAAAAAAAAAGCTGGCGGAAAAGACGTATATGCTATTTCCACAGTTTGATCACCAGGTGGGGATTCAAATGCAATTTCCACATTTTTTTGAAACGGCAGCAGGCTGTCTGTCTGGTTGCCAACAGGAGGCAGATTCACATGGCCTCCCATGCCCAAACACAAAAACTTCCCAGCCTTGGCAGACATAAGCCAGTTTCCGCCCTCACTGTGATTTCACTGATATTCCAACAGGACACACATTCCTAAGTGAAACCAAGCTTAAAACTCATCACAGTGTTACATGGCTGGGAAGCATAATGTCTTCAAATCACAGCCTTTTGTTTCTACTGTTGTGTAGTGATAGGTCATGCTCATAAGCAACTTATCTTAGAGCAGATTCTTTGATACTGTAGTGAATCAGAAGAGCTGGATCCCAGTGAATGAGAGCCAGGTTCCGGATTTTTTTTCTTTACTGCCCAGTTCTCACTCAGTGGCTCTGCCAACTTTTGGCCTTGTAGCCAATCATATGTAAAGATATCAGGCCATACTATTTTGTGTAAGCAGAGAGTTTAAATAAAATACTGAAAAAAGTAGGTATGCTTCTTTCATAACAGAACAAATACATACAATCAGTGAAGTATAAGGCTTCTCATAAAATCTGATTACAAATAATTTATTAGCTACAAAATATTCAGATTTGCCAACTTAAGCTAAAATAAGAGGTCACAGATGATAATAAATAGAGAGCAGAAAGAGAGGACTCCCTCTTTCAGAGCTAGCTTTCCAAAGAGCAAGTTTTCTGAAAAGAGCTGAACCTCCCATCATTACAGTGCTCGCTTGGACCGAGATGTGTGATGTTTCTTCCGATATCTATTATAGCCACTTCAACGGTGTAGGGTTAACTGCTCTGAGTGCTATGATGACAACAGGCACTAGTATTGCCCTTATCTTCCAGGTTCTTTTTAGTTGTTCCCTGAGCCTTTGGTATTATAAGTTTTTCATAATCTTTATCTTTTGCATTATTTGGGATGGCCACCTCCATATTGATCTCCTCTGCTGCTTATCAATGATCACAATATCGTTGGTTGGCCACTTCCTTCATGTATCTTGAATTCCCACAGGATCTTAGCTGTCAATGTCCACCATCTTGTGAGGTGACTCCTATTTTGACCTGTGGTTTCTAAGTTTGTATTTTGCACAGATATTTCTGTACAGTATACTCGCCATTTGGTTATAATGTTCCATGTATTCCTTTCCTGCTAGCATATTACACCCTATTGTGAGATGCTGGGTTGTTTTTGGGGCCTCTTCATGTGGCCTGCCCCTGGGATCTTGCCTAGTATGGTAGATCGGTGCCTCTAATGCTCTGGTGCTCGTGGCCTGGTCCTGTGCTGACGCAATCAGTGCTTCTGTGATGTCCTTCTGTTCGGCCCCGTCTAGTCATTGGTAGGATTGGGTCATATCAGTCGCTTCAGCTATCTGTTGGTTGTAGATGGCATGGAGGGGCTTTCCCTCCCATGAAGATTCCTTTACTTCCTTTTCCTCCATTTTCTATTGTGTAAAAAATTCTGTAGGTGCTTAACTTCTGGGGCCATCTTCCATACATATTTTTTGAGCTTGGATTTTTCATCTGCGATGGTGGCCCTGATGCTCATTGGGCCTCGGCCTCCTTCTTTGTGCTTAGCATATAGGTTGTGGATACTAGATTTGGGGTGGAATCCACCTTGCATGGTAAGAAGATTTCATGATATAAAGGTCCCATATTATGCAAAATTCACTTTCTAAACATTTTCTAACAGTCATAGGTTTCCTGAAATTTTTGTGTGAGATTTATAAATAAAAAAACCCATTCACGCCTCTTAGCTAATATGTGCTCAAAATGATCTGTTTAAAATCATGCCATGTATTTATTATAAAGGGAAATAAGTAGTCCAGAGTGGTCTGTAGTAGTAGTGGTCTGTAGTCTTTTTGAACTCTGACCAGTTTTACATGGTTGTGGGGACAAAGCCAAAACAGCTCATCCATGAAAGGCATGGATAAGGAGATTTTTGGTCAGGACAGTCTGCTTAATCCGAGAGGAATTTTCCTACACAAATGGCAAAAACATGCTCTGAGGGGCTCATTGTTGATAGTATTTATTTGCAAATGTAGATTAATATGGGACCTTTAATAGAAACTCATAGTACTAACAAAAAAAATGTGTTTTGTGTATTATGATATAGCCTAGCAAACTAAAAAGTGTCTAAAATGAAAAGAAAAGAAATTGTTTTCCTCATCTTTACCTATGGAGCCACAAAAACATGAACACTAAAGAATTAGCTAATGATAAAAATGTTTTAATTAGGAGTTCTAAATGTTAAATTACCTCTAAACCTTTTAATCGCCATTTCCTCCTACAGTTTTTTTAATATTTCATTTAAACAAAAGCTAATTTGTCTACCATTAAAAGGTGGACAGCTTTCTTCCTCCCAAACCAACAGAGTCATGACACCAGCATACTGCAGAGTAGATTTTACTTCTGTATTTATCAAGGTAATTTGGTTTTGCCTCAGACAGTATATCAAACTTTCTATGATAGGCATTGATTAATAGACACTGACCCAAGTAAGTAACTAAAATAGGTTAATTATATTGAAATTGATACATTTCCTACGAGAAACCAACTTTATTAGCAGTCACATAAATAGATCAATTTAGAAATATTAAAGAATAATAGACATAATACTATACAGTTTAGCAATGAGACCAATAAAAGTTGTAAAATAAGAACAAATAACTAGTTTAAGTCTCAGCATAATGCTATCAGAAACTTTAAAATCTGTGTATGACCAGTCTACATTTGAAGCTGACACACTGTTTAGGAGAGTAAAAAGCCTTCTTACATAGTATCTGATAACAGCTAACAACAAAGTAATGCAATAAAAACAACAAAGGAACGCCATAAAAACAGCAACAGAGTAATACCATAAAATGGTGATGTCTTCCATACAACTGGTAAACAAACTAGATCAGCAAAAAAACACACCATCTTCTCAAGCCGTTATTTGAAACAATACCTGTTCAGGACTGACCGGAATTTCTGTTTAGTTACATCATCAAAGCACCCACTGAGGAAAACCTCTTAATCTATGTCAGAGATCTGCTCCTCTAGAGACAGCTGATATGTTTGTGTGTATAATGAACTGGCTAGTTTGATATTTCATGTACGACTGAATCATTCATCAAAGAACACGTTTCTGAGCCCACTCTGAACAAGACCAGAGATACGTAACTGTAGTTTCCCCTGGATTCCACTTTGTGCAGCAAATCAGAAATGTTTACTTCAGAATAGTAAGAATAAAATGTGAATTTTAAACACCAGACCGATTTACGTGTGGCAGCAGAGATGCAGCTCTATAGAACAGTGTTCTGTACAGCTGGTTTAGTCTTAGCTTATTTTTGTGTAGGGAAAGTTCAGTGCATCCTCAGAGTTTAAAACGTTATTTTCTTACCTATGAGAACTAGCCAAGTGATAACTAAAAATGTTCTTAAAATACCGTGATCTCTTGGATGGTCTAAAACAAAGTGCTGCTTGTATCAAGATTTTGGGCAGCTGGGTTTTCATACATTAAAGTCAACCTCTTATTCCTCTCCAGGTAGTTTTATTTATTTCCCCAACCACAGGCAGCTAACTCAAAATAGTTGGTCTCCTATTCTCTTTACATGAAAACAATGGCCAGTCATCGCTGCCATCACGTTTGGTATTAGGACCCAGTTGTTGATCCGATGTCTCTCCAATAGAACACCTACTGATTCTGTTTAAAAAGCAGCAGCATTCGTAACTGAAACCTTCTCAACAACTGTGAGCCAAACAACAAAGCAGCTTGTATCTTTGTACCTGGTGCAACCCAACATATTAATACCTGCTGAGCACTCAGCAGACATGACTGAAAGGAACACTGGGGATATTTTAAACTTTTGAACTAGGGAAGTATGACTCCACTGTTTTCCATCAAATCCAAAGTACCTGCCTAATCACTGGGGTACTGTTGTGCATAACTGGTCAGTGAAAGTGAGAAGCCAAAGACACCAGACCCAGTAATGCAGATGACCTCAGGTCATCTGCATTAAGTAACCTGGGCTTCCATTACTCTTCAACAGAACCACAGGCTGATGATCTGAGTTGAACTGCAACAGGTATGATTATCTGTACGTCTGTACTTGCCCTGTCATTGACCTCTTTTTAAAAAATTTAAATCTGATAGTATGGGGAAGAGTTGAACTCCTCTATCGATGGTTATCTTCTGCTTCAATATATATATAGATAGTCTCTGTGTAGTTCTTACATTTTTTTAAAGAGCCAAAGGTGCCTGGCTTTAATAATTTTCTCAAATGATGGAAAAGTTACTTTATCTAAAACAATTATTCTATGTTTTGTTGCATTTCAAAAAAATCACAGAATTATATAGCTTTTCTTTGCTTCATTCTGTTTTAAAAAAAATTAAGAATAAAACGGATGAAACCAAATGAGTATGACAAAAGCATTGGATCAACTTGGAAGGCTACTTAATATTTCTCCAGTTGTTCTAAACCATTTAAAAGATTAACAATCCTGTATCCAGGTAGTGCTTTAGAGTCTCTAAATAAACAAAAAAGCTCTTAACTGGCTGAGCATTGGTGCTGCACTGCTTCAGAATAGCGACCAATTTGAAATATTATGGGTTATTATGACTTCAAAGGATATTGTTAGCACCAAGGAATTGCTTGGCAGTTTTAGTTTCTAGAAAGCTTTTTTAAACATTCATCACTTGTTTAATCATAAAAAAACATTTTTTTTTAATCTTTTATATAACTGCAGCTGTCTGACTTTCTGCGTTCCAGTTTTTCATCTTTGAGTCAGATGAAATGCAAACATTATTTCCAGGTAATATTAATGCAGTCCTCTTAAAAAAGCCCTGTTGCTGTGACCTTTTGAGGGCTCTGCAAAGCGCTGCTGTATACCCAAGTATCTCAGTCGATTACACAGCAATGTATTTCTCTCTTCACCTCAAAAAGTATCAATTTTAACCGCTTCTGTTGCCTTGGAAATATCAGCATGCAGCAATGAAATATAATGGATTTTTTTCTCTTCTTGTGCCATGGTAAAAATCTGTTATTCCCAAAAGAATTTCCTCTTAACCTATTGTAAATAAAATTTCCTTTTTTTGGGATTTTTTTTTTCTCCTCTGCTGGTGGATACTATGCAGCTGGAAGGATTTGTGGTGACATCTTTTTCTGTTGGGACATTAGTTATGACTGATTTCAATAGCAACCATCAGTGTTGAATATGTTATTGTACATGTAAAAAAAATAAACCATTATAGTTATTAGCATTTATATTTCCCAAAACCATAACTGACTTACTAGCTGTAAAGAAAAACTATTAACTCACTTCAGCAAATATCTTGCAGCCAATATGAGTCAAATATTCACAGAAACTATGGTATAACTGACTATAAATGAAGTCTAATACTGATGATTTTGCTTGTCAAACAATTTAGAAAATAAATAAAATACAATTTGTTTTAAAATTAAACAGAAGTCTAGAAAAAACAAAAAAAAAAATCTAAAAGACTACTTAAAGCATTTTCATATAAAATATAACAGTACTGTATATCATGCAAATGAATTCAGCATGACACAAAGAAAATTGTAAATTAATGTTAAAGCACACAGTTGTAAGTCAGTGTATATAATGCATGAGATTAAAAGAAATGCTAAACTTCAATCTGCAGAGATCTCTGTAACTGCCTTGCATCTGCTTTCTTAGTCTACATGAGCAATTAATGCATGCCAAACATCTGCCTACACTACAGCTCCTAAACCAATCAGCATCACTTATGCCTTCTAGTCAGCTTTTCAGCTCTGTCCCTGACCTAAAAACAGAAAGCATTCCTCTCCTGCAGCAACAGTTGCCTGTTTATGAAAAGCAGTCTAATCAATCTAGTTGTTTTAACCCACTACTTAAGATTTTATAAGTGACAGGGTAAACAATATCTGAAAGTATTTTGTTAAATTAGTTTGTGAATGAAAAGCTAACACCATACTAACCTTGGTTGCTTCCAACACTGGCTATCAGTTTCCTTTTACAACTGGCTTTTACAACAGGCTGAATAGAATCACTAAAGCTAAATACTTCATCTGTATCCCCAGGTCCTAGAAAAGTTTTTAAAAGATACAGAGTAGCAGCAAGGAGAAGAGACGGAAGGAAGTAGGCTTCACATATCTCTTCATCAATTATGGACAATGTGATAAGAGAGCGAAAGGAAAAGAAGGTGGATTACCAGTGCTTATGACGGCTAAAGGTTTTATTCATACTATGCAACTGTGAAGTTTTAACTCTGCATAACCAACTGTTGGCAGTAACTTTTTATCCATACTCAGCAAGAGAGTATAGCTGTGTTATTTTGGCAACTGTTTACCTTCCAGCGTCAGCTGCATCTGATGTTGCTAAGCTATATAAACCCCACTGTGTTTGTGGCAGTATCTGGTGGTTAACCATCCTTCAAACTCTGTTACAATTCCAATGCTTTAACTGTTCGTCAGCTGCTCTAAGTAAAACCTTGGACTTTTATGCAAATGTCAAGGAATCCTACTGTACAACTTTAAAGCATGGCCTCTTCTTGACAAGTCTGATCACAATTTTGGTTTTCTCAACTCAAAATAAAATTGTATTAAATCCCAGGTAGAGGAAATCTGCATTAAAGAGAATTAAAAGACTAGGATTCAAAGGAATAGAACATTGTTTCCATGACTAAGTGTATGACTGATTAGGTAAACTTTCCAGCAGATAACACATTCTTATCAAATGACCTGAGAAATGTGAAATTAGTTCACGTTTTAATGCTAAAATTAATTTAAAAAATAAATTAAAGATTAAAGTATAATAGTTTCAATGAAATAATCTAGAACAATAACTAAAGTCATTTAAATGAAAGCATGTTTTGATTCTGCTGTGTCAACTTCTTTTTCTATTTTTACAGAAGTAAACTAGAAAAAAATAATTTAATGATAAAGATATAAAGATTTTCACATATCTTTAATGACTTTGCTCATTTGTATTAGTGATATCATTTAATAATATAGTTTCCATAAGTCCAACTAAAATTATAAGAGTAGTGACCAAGACGGTAATACAATTTGTAAAATCGACTGTTGCAAAAAATACAAAAGTCAAGGGTAGATAAGTGGAGGGCTCTGTTGAACAGATTTGAGTTAGGCATAGCAAATTTCCCATTATTAACGTCTGGGACGTTAGAAATACTTATATTCAGAATTCAAAGAACCATACAATCACAGATAATGTCATAAAGCCATTCCATATGGGGTATGAAAGATCATCTGTCCCTAAAGCCTCATTTTGGAACTCGTTGGCATCACTATTTAGGGAAAATCAAGCGGATAAGATTAATGTTATTTTATTATTTGATTATTCTTTACTGCTGAATTGTTGTCGTATCATAAAACAATACTATGTGACTTTTAGCCACCTGGAACCTGGGACTTTTATGTATAGTGCCATTGAAAGCAACTGACAATACTGCAATGTTACAAATTTAAACTGTCTCCCTATGTGTTTTGGAATCTAAAAACAAGTCACTTCAGACCAGCAGATTGAGAAGTCATGGAATCACTTGCTAAAAAGGCCACGTTCACCTATCTACATTCAATACTATATCAAAAAATAATAACTGTATCTGATAAGAGATCATATATGTTTTGTTAGCAACAGTAACAACTTTTGGCTTAGTTAGCTCTTGTGTTTAAGAGGTGACCACACTGCCATAAATTGGTACTCCAGGTCACATGACTCATCCAGTGACGGATCCAACCTCCTCAAATCAATGATATTTTCAAAAGGAGCCAGCACTGAGTATTAATATACATATTGACTTAAAAAACATCACTAAAATCAAGCTACTACTTAGGTCAAAACTTACATGATGTTGCTTTGTTGTTAATTGCTGTTAATTAATTAATATTTAATTCTAGAGAATTTGTGGACATTACATTTCAGTATGTCATTTTTAACATGATGTTCTTTAAAGGTGGTGAAATTGTAGTCATCATTCATAAATTATTGGAAAGTTTGCAATGGTTGCCTAAGCCCAAATACTTTAACCTTGGGACTTGTTATAAGATGCTAAAATCTATATAGCTCAGGGATGAGGAAGTAGTATATGTTCACAAGTTTGTAATTGAGAATGATAATTACTGCTTTAGTTAATCAGTGAGTATTTTGCAATCTGAAGCAGAGTATGACACTTGGAAGTAGGCCACAAAAAGGTATACAGTACTTCCTGACATTAGGTTTAACAGATTGCCTAGAAATTCTGTTCAAAGTGTAATAAAGACAATATAAGAGACATAAAGGTGGCATACAGTAAGCTGCAGAGCAAGCTTGAACAAACTCATATGAGAAATTTGTGATCTGGAATGAAGATAACAAGAGGCATTAAGTAGGACGTTAGAACAGATGGATGTCTGGGCAGAGCCACTGAACTAAAAAGGTTTATTTCAGGAACAAGCTCAGCTTCTTTCTTTTCTGGCCACAGTAAAACAGACATTTCACCCTCCTTTGTCCAAAAGTTTTAGTGTTAAACCTATATTTTTTTATCTTCTATCTTTTCCATGGGCCCTGCAGCTTCTTTGTGTTTTTTCCCAATCAAAGCAGAATATAGTGCTGCCCTAGTTGCCTTTGTCTTACTGCTGTCTGCAACAAAGCGGCTGGAGAAACTAAAGGTTCCAGATACAGATGTTGTTTGCCCTAGTGTTCAGAAGGACTGTGCAAAGCAGCTCTTTGGGATTCTGCAGCACACCTCAACCTTAGCCTGGCCAAGGAGATTGTTCCAATGTTGTGCAAGACCTCCTCATCAGCCTTTAACAACTTTATATCTGTTCTTCGGACCAAGCGCAGTATTAAGGTCCTAGAGAAACTCCTGTTGGCCTTTATGAGTAATAGAGAGGCACCAATCGATAGGCAACTGATTGCAATTGGCCGATAGTGTCCTTTTCAGTATTGATGGAGTTCTTAAAATAGAGCAAAGCAAGCAGATTGGATGACATTTATCACAACAAATCTCTGCCAGGACATGCATGCATTTCTAATACTCAGACTTAGTACTCTGTAATACATTTTCTATTTTAAGATTTATAAAGCTTACAACATGTATCAACTGGTGCATTCACACGGAATGCAAAATCTTGAAATTTGGCTAGCCAGCAAAACAAATTTACATGGTCGACGAAAGGGTCCTATGTCATTCAGTCTACTGGTTGTTGGTTTCACCTTAACATGGTGGACATGGATTTACGGAGCACCTCGCTGGGCTTTTTTTTCTTTTGAAAGTCGAACAAAGCTGTCAGTGTCCCTTGGTTCACCAGATGCCCAGAGACGGAACCAGGAGGAAGAATACTACCAGAGTGGGACAAAGGCAGTGACTGTCCAGTGTCTGCCCTAAAGGTAGGATGGGATTGGCAGATATTGATTTTGGTGATCAATGATCAACTTTGTTCCTTTTAACATCAGCTTCCTTACAGAAATACTCTGATGAAGCTGTGGTCATGTGGTGAATCACAGATGGACAATAGCTCAACTAAGCCTAGGCTTTGTGTCCATGTTTGTGGTGTAGAAACAGTCATCTCATTCGTAATGCAAATAAAAGTATTTAAAACAAGGGAGATAATGGTAGATTTCAGGAAAAACCAGAAACTGTCAAACACTCTTACCATCATGGGAGAGATGGTGGAGGAGGAAAAATACCTTGGTGTTTACCTGGACAGCAAACTGAACTGAAGATGTAACTGTGAAGCAGTCGACTGTAAAGGGACTGTATTTCTTGAGGAAGCTTAGGTCTTTTAGAGTTTGCGGCAATATGTTTCCTTTTGTGGAGAATGTGATGTCCCTGCTATCATCTGTTGTGGTAGCAACAAAAAAGCAAATGACTTAAAGTTCAACTACAGTGTAAGAAATGTATGTAAATTCACAGTATAAAGAACTGCATTTATTTGAGGAATTTTCCGTAGATTTTTTTTTAAATCTGTAAAAAAAAACGAAACAAAAAAAACCAGAAAAAGTCCTGGTAGAAAATTACCAGGACCTTTTCTGTTTTCTGCAGAATTTTTTTCACAGTGTAGCTAATACAGGAAGCTGGTTCTGTTCTAAAGAGTCTTGCAGAACCTTAGGAGACTATTTTATAAACAACAATTCCTTATAAAAACGAACTTTGCACGACCCTGAGCATCCTTCTTATCAGACTGTCAAACAACATCAGAGTGTCCACCAGACTGGTTCTAACAGACTGCTACAGGAAATGCATTAGTAGATAAATAATGTCTTTTAATAATTTGAACCAAAAGTATCATTTTCTGTCATCAACAAAAAAATTATTTTTATTTTATATCTTATTTTGTGTTCCTTTTGTTCAACAAAACGGATTCAGATGATGAATCTTTAACCCTATAACTTTTATTAGTACTGCCCTCTTGGCATGTGTACCAAGCTAAATGTAGTTTTGATTCATTTTGGTTGCTGCTTTTGTATTTTATTACCACCATAACAACCACTGCAGAACACATTTCTTCTCTCTAAGGTTTTCACTAATCCAGTAACACCAGATCACAAGGTGCTACACTTTTATCAGGTACTATTTTGAGAAAAGCTGAACCAACTGTTCTTTCACTAGTTCAAACAGATGAAAGGGTAATGTTACTTCTCTATCAGACATCATCAACAACACTAATTGACAAATGAGACCAGCAGTGGTGACAGCAACATATTTTCAGCAGGACAGCATGCGCTAGAAGAATCGGATCCATCTTATAGATTCTAGTGTGTTGACACACTAATGGGGAAAATGGTCAGAATCAACTATCAACTATTATTGCCATTATACATAGAAGGAATCCTTAAAGATTACAAACTGGGCTTTTTTAAGTGTGGCATATGGAAGTATTTTGTTAGCTGATAAAGATAAAAACATCAAAGTTCTTGTTCACATTGTATTTGCACATATCAGAAATTTTCAGATGTAGGCATCTGCAAATATCACCAGATAAATATACCAAAGTTTTATGAAAGTACATTTTTAAAACCCTAAGGACTTATACTTGTCTCTACATCATAGCAGAGTTCTCAGTCAGTTGTGTGTGTTGGCATTAAGTTAATGTGACACTAGAAGTTGAAGCGAATATAACCAATAAGGCAGCATTTGTTCACATAAAAAGCCTAGAATTAAAATATAAGAGTTATTCTGTCACTCCAAAAATAAAAAGTCGTTATCAATATTGTGCCTTTATTAACTACCTTACCTTATTATTAAAAGCATATTGACGCACTGGAAATGTTAGTAAATCTTTAGCTCTCCATTAAATCTCTGGTGCCACACCTAATGCCCACGCTTCAAATATAACAGATACAAAATATAAATATAACAGATGCATGACTGTCATTCATATTTTTAAAATGATGAGAGAGTTTATAAACTTTTAATTGGTTATCCATGACCGCTTATTTCCCTGCAGAATAAACATAAAATGCAATAGAGGCTTATGTCATAAAACAATAAAAAAATATGTCTAAAGCTGTTAGAAACAACAGTAAAGACTGGCTTTATGTGGTCATTAAATTTCCAGTTGTAAAAAGACTTTTGTACCTTAATGAAATTTGGCAATGATTGCTGAAAGGAGCATAATCACAATTAAAGTGAAATATGCACCAAGAAATCAGCTGGTGAGTGGAGTAAGTTGATTTTCAGCTTGACTGGCCCTGATCCGTGACCAGCAGGCTAACCACTTAAAAACCCGACCCAATCTTTTTTGATTAATAAATGCACCATACATAAGTGCACCATGTTGGGCTGACAGCAACTCTTTATGGTGTTCAGTCTGTAATGAAATAAGTATTCAAGTAATGCTTTAAAGCTCTATTTCCACTTTTTCAGGTTTTGAAATCTTTAGAAATCTCAGCTTTAAGATCTCTATTTCCTTGGGAATTGCTAAACATGGAGACAGAGGTCATCATTCCAACCATGCTAACTATGTCCATGTGATCAGCATGGAAAGCCAAAAGTTCCACATATGTTATGCAATACAAAAATGCAGTATCTGAGTTTCTTTTTCATCTGAAATATTAGTTATTATTTAATATAAATATGTTTCTTTAATACCATCTGCTCAAGAAAATGTGTTTATTTTATCTGTGTTTTAGTCAAACCAATTATTGGTACAAGAAAGTCAGACAAAGTGAGTCCAGCTGACTTTCGATGGGCTCTTTAGCAAAAGAAGCTTAAAAGTTATTTAAAAGTTTATAACTTTTAAACCTAATCTTACCAAATATTTGATCACATTTTTTAACAGAGCAATCAAATACATTTTAACACTAATTTGCCAATCAAGACTACTTTAAATCATAACATATAACAATTCAATAGACTAAGTTTAAAATTGGGTGCGAGGGGGGGCGCACCTGAAGTCCACAAAATATAACCTTATGCTAATTTAAAAACTTAACTCATAGACTTAATAATAATTGTTGTTAACTCTAAAATACTAGTCTTACAGTTAATGCTCCTGGAAACACATTTTTAAATCAGGTACCCCCCAAAAATAATTTTTTTAGGGGCACCCCTTACTGAAGGAAGTCCAGTGAGAAAAACTACTATTTTAAAATTTTCCTAATAATTTTAGAATCAGCTATAATATCATTGAAATTAGCTGGAGCTGGGCGACCTGAAAAAAACAAAAAAACAAAAGTAGTAATCTAATTTTTTAAGTACAACTAGGTATGATTTTATTCTTTCTGTAAACGCTGCAAAACCTAGACCATTCTGTACGATGTTATTCAGACTTGGGAATTTCAAGAACTGACCGTTTTCAATCTCCTGCTTATTCTCTGATGTTTCAACTCTTAACTCTTAAACAGGTTGTTCCCATTTAGAGAGAAGTGAGGTTGGAAAATAAGTGGAGGTTTTCAATTTCCTACCTAAACCAGAATTGTATCTCTCCCCTGCTTTGCAGATACTTGAGAGGATCCACTCTTCTATTCTGACTAATGTTGAGCATGTCTCAATGAGAACTAAATTACAGAATAGAAGGCAAATTTTCAAAAACGCAAGAACCAGAATTCTCTCATTAGTCAGCAATGACTTACATTATGTCTCCGCCTGCAAGTCACAGAAAATTTTATTGAAAAGGAGACTATCAAAACCTCTTCCAGATTGAAAGGTCTGACTCTGACAGCCTCTCTGGACTCCAAATCCATTAACACCAAGCGATGACTTGTATGCTCCTTATGTGCTCAGCCTTTCATATTTGGGAACAGCTATGCCACATATTTTGCCCACAATCCAACCAGAAAGAGCTACAGCTGTACGAAAGTGGACATGATTTAGGGCTGGCCCTCCCCACTGCCCCTGTAATCACTGGAGTTAATGTGACGCAGGAAAGCTTTTAAAAACTGAAACAGTACTCCATAAATCCAGCCTGACTCCTGACCTGCCATTTCCCCTCTCTCCTGTTTTCCCAACTATCTGCTTGTTTGAACCCTCTCTGGTCTCCACAGTTGCAGACAAACACACACATTATCCCTTTTATTTTGAGCTAGTCAGTCCATTCAGCTACCTCTTCACACCAGCAGCTGCTCTTTATTCTGTTCATTCCACTCCTCTACCGCAGGGCAGCCGCAGCTAGTAAATCATCTCCGCAGCTTGTTAACAGTTTGTCCCTTGACATTTCTTCAGCAGAGTTGTGTAAGTGGACGTGCCGCTGAGTTTTTAAAACCACTTAACATGCTTTCTGAGTTGATTTTAGTTTTCAGCTGAAAAATATTTGTGCAGAGTAGGTTTAAAAGAGGGGAACCATGTAACCCTGATGCAATGTTTGAATGCAACAACCAGGGAAATAACCACTGGGAAACCGAAATCATGCAAAATGAGCATTTCATATAAAGATTTGATGATGCCGCGCTTAGGTTCTTCAGTCCTATATTCATTGAACAAATAAGAAAATAAATAACTGCAAACATATAAATGTATTTTTAAAGAATAGGCATCTAAGTAAAAGATGAGTCATTACTCATAAATCAATGCAATTGGTGAAGGCATGTTTCTGTTTAAAAGCACAGCTTGGATGAGTAATTCATTCTTGAGCTGTCATTTTGTGCACAGTCTCCCTGCCTCCGCTTGCTGCTGAAAATAAACACAGGGGAAGATGCCGGATTTTTTCAAAATTTTGGTGCCTTTTTGGCTACATAAATTATCCACATTTACAGCTCATCTTACATTAGCTTTACTGTGATAAAGAATCTAATGTAGACAATCTAGTAGGGAGAGTTAGACAAATAAACAGATCAGGCATCAAGCAGCAGAGTTTTTTTCTTTTTGCTTTCTCTGAAAGTTATCCTGAGCTCGAAGAAAATATTTGTATTTGTTAATACAAAGAAAATCTAGGATTGTAAAAAAAAAAGAAAACACTCTCAGATGCCAGCGCAAAATGTTTTGCAAAGAAAATGTTACCACAAGTGACAGACCAAAGTGAGCAAGTCTCCCTGAAGAATTCTGAACTAGATGGAAGCGTATTTATCAACAGTCAATGGTTTTTGGTACTCCTGTTTATCTCATGGCAAAAGGAGTCTGTCGAAGATAGACACCAGCCCCATTTCAACCCTGACGGAATAAGTGGAAGGATGTTTATGAAAAGAAGACATGCATATAAGGCCTGATGGGGAAAAAGATTTTCTTTATTCAAATAAACAAGCCTAGTTTTGTTTAAAAATGTATCAGTTTGGTCATACTTTAGTAGGTTTTTAAGGGTCTCACAGTGGTTTTATCCTGTGTTATAAGGAGATATTTATTTTTTCTCCATTGTGATATTGATTTTTGAGTATTACTATAATACCACTACTGCTACTTATAAATGAGAAGTTTTTTCTTCATTCTGTTTCAAAACCAAATTTACCACCATTGTTAGACTCTACATAGCAGACTTAAAGGTGTTTATGATCTTTAAATTCTCTGAGATTTTCTTAAGAAAATGTGTCTAATGTTTCAAACCTTCAAACTTAAGTACTGAATAGGAAAGTAAGTACAGTAACATTTTTTACATAGAGTTAAAAAAACATGTAAATGTTTCAAAATGGTTTTTTTAGGGAGACCTGATGTAGTTAATGTAACGATATAAACTTTCAAGCATCAACCTAATTACAGTCAGCAGTTCAGATAATGATGGATAGGTTTTCATACCCACTCATTTCTATATTTAAAGGTGGTTCTTTTCATACTTTGAATGTTTATTAAGAATCGGCTTGTCGCTTGAATAAAAGCTGTAGAACGAACAGTCTGTAATAGAGGTCCAACTCCATTGTGCTTAGAGAGATTACTTTCTAATTACAGCTTCACAATTAACGGCCTAATTTCATATGCATTTTAAACCTACATGTGTATAAAACATTTTCTTTGCTTTTATTTCACTTACATTAGTCACTGTTTTAAGGTCCAATTGTAGGTTCTTTTATAGTTACTTTAATAAGTTGAGAGGAACTCTAAGGTCAATTTTTGATATAATTCTAGGAAACCTATGTGAAAAACATGCACTGAAAACTATGACTCAGAGGTTCTCTTACCAGTAAGAAATGTCATTTGACATAGCAATACTAATTCTACCATTAGGTCATAATCTTCTCAAACAGAAATATTATTACTGCCGCACTCCTGGAAATTTTTCCTTTTGTCAGATCAGAGGCTTATTTTGGTCTTTATTATTCTGTATTGATCTCTAATCCCATTGCGTTCTGTGAAACTCAGAGAGGACTGAAGAAAGGCAAAAGAAGGTTCTTTTCATTTGTGCAGGTGTGTGTAGGGCTTTGTTAATCTCTCTTGCACACTCCCTGCTATTGATCAAACTTGCCTTCTATGCCATAGAAGATTTTTATAATAATGATGAATAAATGTACATATGAAAGAACCCATGAGAGCCCTCATTGAAAGAATTCAGGGGTGTACAGTGGTGCAGCTGTTAGCACTGCTTCCCTGCAGGAAGAACGCTGGTGACATTGTGTTGACATTGCACGGTTCTTCTTGTGTGTTCTCTTTGGGTTCTAAGGTTTAATTCAAGAGTCTAAAGACATGCATGTTGGGTAAAGGAGCACTCTGAAATGACATTAAAGTTTCTCCTTGCTTTTGTTGCAGCAGTGGCCTTTACTTAACACTTGATAGACTTGAAAGAGTTAAGGAAAGAATAATTTATTTTCAGAATTTCCTACTGGAGTTCAAAATGATGGTTCCTTTGCAGAAAGTTGTCCAGATCCCAGAACACTTCAATGTTTGCTTGTTGGTGTTATGCTCTTGTACTGAAAAGCTTTATCAGTTTTACACCGACTTCATTGAGATTTAAATTTTCCAAACAGTTTCCATTCGTTTTGTCTTTTCACAAAAGTCTTTAGTAATTGTGTTGTTTTTAATGAACAGGAATTTTCATTTTGGAAACAATCTTTATTTATTATTGTGGTTAATCACAACAATAAAAAGCTAACCTTAAACAATCTCAACTAAGATTTCCAATGCCACTTCTGGAAAAAGTTTACCACTGTGTTTCTCTTTTTTTTAATTGGTGAATAATGACTCTCACTGTGGTTTGCTTTGTTCCCAAATTTCTAAAAACTTTTGAAATGACTATTTGACACTTCTGAAAATAATAGATGCTATCTGTTCTTTATCAAAGTTATTTGTTTTGCAGGTCAGACTTTAACCAGAACTTTGTGTAGCTTGTAAAGTTATGAGTTAAATTATTTATAAAAAATGGGAAATACTTTTTTATATAATGTCAGCTTTGTTTTGACTGCTGTTTAAGTAAAATCATCTTTAATCTGTTTTTAAGGACACAAGCCAATAGCACCAGAGAATTTCTTTTAAAATTATTCATGTAAAGGTGTGCTGGTGCATGTCTCCAGCTGATACTGGGCAAGATCCAGGGTATACCTTGGACACAGAACTAGTCCATTAAAGAGTCACATAAAGACAAATGAGACACTTCACCATGCACACACACACACACTCAGAGAAAAATATATACAGAAAGGAAAAACACCCCACAAAATCTGTAGAAATTACTTTTTCTGAAGACTGTAAGAACCAGGATGATGGAGGCAGCTAACATGGTCATAGTGGGCATTCTTATGGAGGAGTTCTGGACCATCTGTATGTGGTATAATTACTCATTGCTGAAGCAGGAATTGAGAGAGTTGCAGTTGTCTGTGGTGTGAAGGAATTAAAGCATATAGTGGACTTTGATTGAGAAAACTAAGGTTCCTTAAGGTATAAACTTTGAGAAGAATTTTGAACAGTGTTGCAGCTCAGCAAGTCTTATAAAGTCTTCAGGCTCCAAGAATAAATGGAAGCATTTAGGGATGATTTGTTCAAAGAAAAGCATCTAAAGAGAAAAGCAACAAGTTAGTCAGGAAAGGGACCATAAGGTCAGTCTCACCAGCTAGCTAGCTGGCTGGCTGGCTGGCTGGCTGGCTGGCTGGCTAGCTGGCTGGCAGGCAGGCAGGCAGGCAGGCAGGCAGGCAGGCAGGCAGGCAGGCAGGCAGGCAGGCAGGCAGGCAGGGAGGCAGG
>JAUZNJ010054901.1:0-29347 GCA_034780135.1 Jordanella pulchra | reverse complement strand
AGGTGTTTTCCCGAAAAGTAAGACATATGTCTTACTTTCGGGGTACGGCTTATATTAGCCGACTCCCCTGAAACCCCCGATACGTCTTACAATCGGGGGTGTCTTACTGTCGGGGAAACACGGTAGTGAACAGAAAATAATATAAGTAATATAGAATAAATCACACAGAAATGCCTAACGCGTCACAAATGATACAAATAACTTATTTAACTTCAAATGTTAAAATAATGTTGGTTTTTTTTTGTTTGCAACAACTCTAGTTTCAAAAACATTAAAATTGGGGGTTTTACAGAGTTAAAATAAGAAACAAAAATAGACATTTTTTTTTAAAGGGACCATATATTTTTTTATATTTTCTTGTATAGAATATAATCTAAGCTAGGTATGTAAGGTACGCTAATGAAAGAAATCTAAATTTACGTTTCTGGGTTTTTTAATGTTTTTTCAAAATTAAATTTAAATATACTATGGTATTTTTAATATACTTTAAAAACATTAGTTGGTTCTTTATCACTTTTAGTCACTATTAAGAGCCATTATAGAGGCTCTAAAGAACTACAGGTCCTGATCCCGGTGTAAAACACGGCAGAAGGAGAGTCATGATGTGGGAATACTTTTTTTTCAGCATCTTCCTGCAATGTGATGCAGCTAAAAGTCTTACAGAAAATAAAATTGTTCATTTACTTTAGCAAGGCTTTACATGTAAACAGATTTAAGGCAAGTTAAACTTTCGTCCTCCGTTTAACGTTTTCTAATGCTAGTGTTGTAATCACTGTTCAGCTTGCAGAGCGTGCCGTCTATCAGATGAAGCAGCACAGCGATGGAGGGACCTGGGTGTCTTCTCCTGTGTTCTCATGGCAGCTGGAGGAGGCCCAGGTGTTCTGGGCAAAGGGAGAGCAAGGTCTGGCTCTTGGCCTGCTGAGACAGATGATTCACAGCCTGGAAGACAAGGTCAGACTCAGAAACTGACAAATATCTACTACAAGGTTGTTGGTATAATAACAGGTTTATGTGAAGGATTTATGAATGTGTGTTTTTATTTTATTTTATGTGACAACATGTTATGAAATAAAGTGTTGATACAATTTCTGTTGATCAGGTTGACTTCAATCCAGCCCTGCCTCCACTCTTCACCGAGTGCCTCCGGCTGTGTGGGAACTGGCTGGCTGAAACCTGCCTGGAAAGTCCTGGAGTCATACTGGAAAAGTACCTGGAAAGGGTGAGAGGGATTTTAAATGGAAACACAGATTGTAATTTAGTCCTGGAATGGAATCCTTCCATCCTTCCTTCCCTCCCTCACTTTCTTCCTTCCTTGAAATTGCAATTTAAAAAATTCCAATTAAAGCATCATTAGTTCATCTCTTTCTTAAAGGAGCACTAAGCAACTTTTCACCGCTTGATGTTCTTATGAACACAACCTGTAGACCAAAACAATACAGCGTTTTAATTCAACTTTCTATCAAGCTTGATAACATTACACAATGATAATATGATTCATTCCAGACTAGACATTATGTCACTGGTAAGATACAACTGCTCCCTTTGGTGCATTAATATATTTTATGATTTTGAAATCTGTTTTTTCCCCTCATGTTGTCATTTTGATTTACAATGAAAGAGAAAAAACACTGAAGCTGCTGTCAGTGCAAAGACTCGGTGTAACTTAACAGAAAACATCAGCAGAGACAATTACCAGGTCAGGATACTGAGGCTGGAAAAAAAATCAGAAGATTTAAGCACCAGTTAATCTGTTTCAACTTTAGATTATTTGTGAAAAAGAGAGAAAATCCTGAGTGTGGATGTGGATGGTGGTGGGGTTGCATTAAACATAACTGTAACATCGGGTCTGGTGGCCAAACTCCCAACAATGAACCCACAGACTACGTGGAAACATGACACCAAAGGAAATTCTTGTTTTGTTCCTTTCCTTCTTTGTTGAAGACCCTCATTTTCTCCGTAGCAAAGAGTCCCGATTGACTTTTTAGTCTATTGGTAAGCCCTGACTGGAAGCTGTTTGCATGAACGGCCAGGCTGGCTATCTAAAACAGACTGGAGAATAACACAGAGAGCTAATGTGTGACATCTTACTATAGTTCATCTGAAAAGATCACCTTTAGTTCTACAAAACTATTATTTAACTCTTTCTCTAAAATGGGGAATTTTAACCTATTGCTTCTTTTAAACCTCCTCAAGGAATAAAGCGGCACCATTATAGAGCTGCAGGGTTTTCTTCTGGGATGTTTGTCTTTCTAGGCTCAGAATCTTCCAAAGATTGTTCTTTCTAGTATATAAAAATGTAGAGAAAGGAAAACGGCTCTAATATGTAAACATGAACCCAGACGGGTCTCAAGTGTAATATATGTGCTGCTCCACCCTCACTGAAATAACAGCAGGCCTCCCTGAGAGAGATGAATGAGACATAGTAAACATGAATGATTTATTCATGTCCAGATAAATCAGAAGAAGGTTGATCTGATAAATAATACATTTCAGGAAGTTTATGGTTTATGTCCTCCAGCTGTGGCGGCTTCATATGAATAAATCATACGTTTGTGTCTCAGATCCCACAGTTAGGATGTGGAGCCTCTGCCGCTGTTTTTTCCTAAACCTCGAGTAGAATAAGTGCTTTTAGTTTCACCATACCTTCTTTAATGCAATAACTGCCATTCAGATCTTTTAAAGTGTCCTCCATGCTGTTCTGCCATCAGGCAGTGGAGGTGATCGAGGGGAACTGGGGAGCCCGGGACTCCAGGCTGCAGAGCCAGCGGACCGAGGCTTTCTTGTCTCTGGCTCGCTTCTCTGACGCTCAGTACCAGAGCATCGACAAGTATATGAACTCCTCCGAGTTTGAGAACAAGCAGGCGCTGCTGGAGAAGGCCAAGGAGGAAGTGGATCTGATGAAGGAGCGGAAAGTGACCTCCAACAGGTTGGTCTACTAAAGGTGATTAAAAACAAGGCTGCAGGTTTTTGTTGACTTTAACAGATGAAACGACTTCAAAGGTACACCGTAAAGGTACAGAGAGAGCTGGAGTTGGATGAAAAGGCCCTTTCCAACCTAAGAACAGACCGACAGCGCTTTCTTTGCAAAGCGGTGGAGAATTACATCCAGTGTCTGGAACAAGGGGAGGAGCACGACACCTGGGTTTTCCGTCTGGCTTCGCTCTGGCTGGAGAACGCTGACATCAAAGATGTCAACGACATCATGAAGGTTGGTCAACGTCCAAATTTGATCAACCAGGATTTCAGATCTTTTTCATATATGACTTTGTTTTTGTTTTGTTGTTTTTTTTTTTCAGAGGGGAGTGAAACAAATCCCGTCCTACAAGTTTTTGCCCCTCATGTATCAACTGGCTGCCCGCATGGGAACTAAAATGGCCGCTGGCGTCTCTGAGGACACAGGATTCCATGAAGTCCTTATTGATGTAACTCAGATCTTCATTCTGTCTTTTTAAATCCACCTAAAGAGTGGAAAAGGAATGTTTACTCTCGCACTACCTGTTTGCACTTTATCTGACATTAGATCTGACTTTATATTCCAGGTTAAAGGTCATCTAGGGTAACTAGAGATATTTTTATCCATGAAATGTTAAAATAAAGAGCTAGAACATTTTGGGTGGATTGTTTTCAGAATCTTCCCACAATCTTCTTGTAATACATTGCTGTAGTTTGGGCTCATTCATCCTGACTGTGCTGCTACATCAGAGCCAGGTGTGGAGGACATCTTTGATCTCACACCCTTTCGGCAACATGTTTCCACCTCACGTTCTTTCTTCATGATTCTCTCCTATTTTCTGAATCCAACAGTCCCTCCAGCAACATAAAACCCCCCTTTAAAAGCATGGTGCTCTGAGCTTTATCCTTTTTTTTCCCAAAAAGTTTAAAGGCAGAACAACCTTAGTGTAAACTTCTGAATGTGGAGAAAGTTTTGGACACTTCAGAAAAAAAAAGGCATTTCTAACTGACCTAAAACAGAACAAATTTTCTCATAAAAAGTCAGAATTAGAACAAAAATATATTTTTATACAGTCTGTATCCCATCTATTAGTACAAATGATAAAGTAATTAAACTTGAAGAAGATGGTTTTCCGTCTAAATATCTGATAATGTCAGTATTTGATGAGTGAGTGGAGATACAGTCGCATTCAGCTGAACTCTCCTTCCACCAGTGTTCCTCCTCGGTTGTTAAACTGTAACTTTTTAACTTTTATTCCACAGCTAAAGGCTCGTATAATTGATCTCTGTTCCTGTCTGCTTTGGTTCCCCTCCTCAGCTCATCTGCAGGGCGTCTTTGGAACATCCTCACCACACGCTCTTCATCATCTTCGCCCTGGTAAACGCCAACAAGGATGAGAGCTTCTGCAGGATGCGGCCGTCAAAAAGCACTCCACGGCAGCCATCACAGTTTGATCTGGTGCGACTTTTTATGACATCATTAGGAAATTTGTATTTATTTCTTGCTTCATGGTTAAACTGTCTGATTAAGGTCAAATTATTCTATAATAACATTTAAATATGTTATTGTGGATGCTGTCGTTTTCCTTCCTCTAAATGAAAAGATTAGTTAAAAGAAAGAACTCGTTTTTGTTGTCCAAACTAACGCAGGAGCGCTCAGATGTGGCTCGGAAGATCATCGCTGTGATCCGGAAGAAGCGAGGCGAGATGATCCGAGGGATCGAGCGTCTGTGCGACGCCTACATCACTCTGGCTTACATGGACGCCAGCAGGCACAAAACTGAGAAGAGTGAGTCGTTTTTTGCCGCAATGTGGAAGAGTCCTAAAATCATCCGTCATGTTTTTTTAAATTTAGTTTCGCTTTCAAACAGCCAGACTTTCTTGTAATCCTTTAAAATGTCCTTAGTTAGTTCTTGTCTAAATGTCTTTAGAAGGTTTTCAGTTTTTAACATGATACTAAACTTTGGGATGAAAGGGATGATTTTCACCGGACAAGATGGTTAAATCTGAGCTTCAAATCACTCCGAAATTTAAATTTATTTACATAATAGATTTACATATAAGCTGTCTTCAAAAAGATGCAGAGCAGGCTGGACTTTTTAAGGAAGCTTAGGTCCTTCAGTGTTCGCAGCAGGCTGCTATCAGTCTGAGTGTGATCCCTCCGGCCATCTTCTGCATCACAGCAAATGACCTAAAGAAGAATAACAAGCCGGCTCTGTTTTGGGAACTCCTCTGGAGATGATTTCAGAAAGAAACAAATCATTACTAAATGAAGTACAGCATGAACAACCGTTAGCATCACCTACAATAAGAAAGTTCCTTCAGTCAGAGGCTTCTCCGGATTCAATGCAAGGCAGACTGCTACAGGAGATCCTTCCTGCCTACAGCTATTAACTTCAAAAACAACTTATTGGGAAAAAAACCCAAGTTATGACGATTTATTATCCCTTTTGGATCATACATTTTTTTTAATTTAAATTAACTTAGAAATATTTTATTCCTCTGTTATGGTCTAAATGTGTCAAAAAGGGACATAAATGTAAAAAAAAAAAAAGCAGTGAGGAAGTTTAGAAATCCTGAAAAAAACAGAGTAAGTCCACATAGAAAGACTTCAAGAAAGTTTAACTTTGAAGCAAAGTCTTTAAAAAGTCTAGTTTTTAAAAACTTTTTGGTGCTTTACTCTGTCAAACAATTGTAGATTTATGCTACATCTCTGTGCTCATCTTGTACAACAGAAGCTATTCCCATCCCTGCTGATCAGCCCATCATGCAGCTCAGAGACCTGGACGAGGTGGTCATCCCCACCATGGAGATTAGGGTGGGCCACCAGAAGTTTTAGCTCAACATTTACCACATTAGCTGCATAAAAACACCCACTCCTGTTGGTTTTGTACACAGGTTGATCCATCCGGTTGCTATGAAAACCTGGTGACTGTTAGATCCTTCCTGCCTCACTACCACCTTGCCGGAGGAGTAAACTTGCCAAAGATCATCGACTGTGTGGGCTCCGACGGCAAGAGCAGGAGACAGCTGGTGAAGGTGAGCTGGTGTGGCTTCATTAGTGTCCCAAACCATAAAGCAACACAGCAAGTGTTAAAAGTTCACCTGTGAAGAGCTTTAAACACACATCTGTTCTGAATTAAGCTCTGATGAGAAGCTGGTCACTCTGGTTATTTTCCATTAGGTTTGGCTTCAGGTAATAATTAATTAAATGTTTTATGCCCAGACAAACGGGCTCTTTCACATGTATAATGAAGACACTCCCAAGGAGAGAGAGAGAGCAGGGAAGGTGCTCGATTACATGTGTGTGAAAGTGTTTGCAGAAACACTTCAAGGCAAATGATTTACTATTTATTAGTCATGCTGAGGTTGTATTTCCCCTAATATATATTTTTTAAGTCTTAGGGTTCAGAGCCAAACTCCAAAATAGTTTTATCTCACTCACTGCAAAAAATGATCTAAAAATAAGTATGAATTTTCTAAAACAAGTGTATTGGTCATTTAATTTGAGCAGATAGATAAGATAATCTGCTAATGGAAAGTTATGTGCTCTTAGAATAAGATTGGTCAGATAGTATGCACTAATTAGAAGATAATAGAGAGGTTTTTTTTCGTCTATTTTAAATGTTAATGATTATCATCCATTGGTAAATCATCATTCCTATTTCTAGAAAAATGAATTCAAATATTTCAATTTTTCCAGTGCAACAAACATCTCATTACTAGTTGAGGAATGTTTATTAGAGTGGAGAGAGAACTAAAGAAACACACCCAGACACACTCTGATAATAAACGTTTCATGTTTTACAACCGGACTCATTAAAACATTAAAGGATTGAGCAGTACCTTTACATCCATGTTTGAAATATAAAATTATTTTAATTTAAATAAATTGAGATTCAAACACAATTTAAACATTAGCAAAGGGATGTTGGTGAAAACAGGAGAGCACGTTGTTTAAACAATAAAGGACAAAAAGGTTGAAGAGTTAGTTCCCTGATATTGTTGATACCTATCAGATGCATATTTGAAAGACTGAACGAGAACAAAACTCCCTTTCATAGAACTGGAGCAGAGAACAACATCTTTAGGGTCACCGTTAACTGGATGGTCCATGATGCTAAAGGGACGACTTGAAAGGATGAGTTTAGCTGTTTAGCTCCTCAGACGGAAGAAAAAAACGTTTCAACAAAGATAAAACTGTCCAGAATACCATTAAATTGTGTCTGTTATTTTTAGTTTGTTATTTTTTCTAAATGATCGAGTTAAAACCTTGAGCTTTATGCGACATTATTGTAATGTCATGAACTCATTTTGTGAGCAGGGTCAGGACGACCTGCGGCAGGACGCGGTGATGCAACAGGTCTTCAGCATGTGCTCCATGCTGCTGCAGCGCAACACCGACACCCGGAAAAGAAAGCTGAACATCAGGCGATACAAGGTGGGAAAAAGTCAAAGACGTAGCTGTCACAGCTGCATGCAGGTGTGCTTGTTGCTTGCAGCGTTTCTGAGTGTCTTGTCTTGCAGGTGGTGCCGTTCTCACAGCGCAGCGGCGTGCTGGAGTGGTGCTCAGGCACGGTGCCCATTGGGGAGTTTCTGGTGGATCCCAATAAAGGAGCCCACAAACGGTTCCGGCCTCAAGACTGGACCAACCTGGCCTGCCGAAAGAGGATGATGGTACCACCTTTAAAAGAACTTCTGTTTAGTAGAGGAGGTGAAGTTGTTTTATTAAGGTTGTCTTGTTTGTCTTTGGTTCTCTGCAGGAAGCTCAAAGGCAGGGCTTTGATGACAAGCTTGAGGCCTACGTTGAGGTGTGTAAGAAGTTCAGACCGGTCTTTAGGTACTTCTGCATGGAGCGATTCCTAGATCCAGCAGTGTGGATGGAGAAGCGGCTGGCCTACACACGAAGTGTGGCCACATCCTCCATAGGTATCACTGTGCTGCAGCGCTGTGGCTTTAACCTTAACCTTTAACCTTATTTGGTGATTGTTACTTCTCATATTTCCCACCTATAGTTGGCTACATTGTTGGCCTCGGCGACCGACATATCCAGAACATCCTGATTGATGAACAGACCGCCGAACTAGTCCACATCGATTTGGGTATTTTTTATTCTCATCTCTTGGGTGAATTTAGACTAACATGTAGAGCTGCACACCCTCAATGTGTAACAAATTTTTTTTTTAAATGTATTTTTTGTTTATTTGTTTTTAGGTGTGGCGTTCGAGCAGGGGAAGATCCTCCCCACTCCTGAAACTGTTCCCTTCAGGCTCTCCAGAGACATCGTGGATGGGATGGGGATCACCGGGGTGGAGGGGGTCTTCAGGAGGTAATGATCTAAGAGTTGTTGTTCAGTGATAATGATGCACATTACCTTGTAAAAAAATATACATACCTTTTAAGCCTGGTTCCATTTTGTGGAGCTACAAAAAATTAAAGTCATTTTTTTTTTTTTTTTTGAATAATTTTAAGAATCATTGGAAAATGTTACGTTTCTACCAAAATAAAACAAATAAAGTTTGATTTAGAAGTGTTGGGTAATTAATGTTTTCTAATAAGGTAATTTAGTTTTTTCAATTTCAAACTTTACACTGTATCAGGAGTAATAAGCAAATGTTTATATTTAAGGTTCATTTGGCATCTTTAAGCTTTTGAAGGTTTGGTTGCAGCCGTAAAAATGTAGCTTTTGTTCATTATTTCATTTAGAGCACAGTCATATATTCTAAATTTACTGTGATTTATTTTGCATTTTGAGGCACTTTTTACACTTTAAAGGAACATACTCCTCTTTTTTATGGTATAATGGGCCTTTTTTTGGCTCCTGAGGACCTGAAATTGACATGAAGGGCCAGATTTGGCCTGGAGTTTGACACGTTTTGTAAGCTAAATTTGAGACATTATGTCAGGGGGACTTTTCTTTCTGTATGGGCAGATGATTGCACTATATTTGAGTATGTTTTCCCTCAGATTTATTTATTTTTTTAACTTATTTGCTGAAATCACTTTCACCTATCAGTTATGCATTGCTTTACGTGCGTCTGTGGGGAAAAAAATAAGAAATATGAAAAAATATACAACTTTTGTGAGATATTTAAAAAAAAAAATAGAACGTCGTCTTACCCCAAGCTACTTCTCTCCTCAGATGTTGTGAGAAGACTATGGAGGTGATGAGGAGCTCTCAGGAGGCTCTCTTGACAATCGTAGAGGTACAAGAACCGAAGGGACAGATCACAACACAAAGCTCCGCCTCCTTTCACCTTTTATATAAAGCTAATCTTTGTCTCATGTGCAAATAGGTGCTGCTGTATGACCCTCTGTTCGACTGGACCATGAACCCTCTGAAGGCCTTCTACCTGCAGCACGACGAACACCAGGAGCTCAACGCCACCCTGAGCTCCACAATGGGAGGAGACGGCCTCGTCAACCATCGTAAATCCAGGTGGCCCGGCTGTATTCACACATTTCCTCTTAAAACGATAGTTTTCTTTCTTCCTTTGCCTGTTTAAACTTTTCTCGGTTCCTTCTGCAGTGACAGCCAGAGCTTCAACAAGGTGGCAGAGAGGGTGCTGCTGCGTCTGCAGGAGAAGCTGAAAGGGGTGGAGGAGGGAACGGTGCTCAGCGTGGGGGGGCAGGTCAACCTACTCATTCAACAGGCCATGGACCCCAAAAACCTGAGCAGGCTGTTTCCAGGATGGCAGGCCTGGGTGTAAACAGGAGAGTTCTGGTGTTCCTCTAATAGAACCGGACAGAAACCTTCCTGACCAGGCGGATCAGAACTGAAGCGGCTTTAAAGATCCGTTTCTGCCGACTGTTGCACTTTACGAAGAAGCTGTGGATCCAGTGTAGCTATGCTTGAAGAAGTGGAAGAGTTCCTTAGAAAACGCTGGTCCTTCTTATCTTTGTTTGACCCGGTTCCATGTGAATGTTTTCTGTCTGTTGACTAAAGTAGGATGGATGATGATGAGACTTTTTCCACGGACTATCCAAAGAACGTGCTTTATGAATGTATAATACTGTAAGCCTTATGCAGTGCATTTAATCTTAACTCACCAGTTTTTACTCACTTTGGCCTTTTTCCATCCTACCGTATTTCATGACTGAATGTTTTCTTACAGCAAAGATTAAAGAGAAAACAAAGATGCCGTCTGCATACAGTCTGTTCCTCAGAAGAACTAATACAAGCTCCTTCTGTTTATATCTGATACATTATGTTATTGTTCTTTATCAGGCATGTAAATTGAAGCAAGAAAACAGGAGCGGGTCTCATGTCCGGGTTTAAAAAAAGGATTCAGCCAGCCAGAATCATTTGACAATTGTTTGTTGATCTTCAAATTACAAGTTGCTTCCCTTTCTGGATAACTAAAACTTAGTGATTCTTAGGTCTGAATAAGCATAAAAAAATAAAAAATCCCCTGTAATTCACAGCTCTGGCTGAAGGTTTTGAAAAAAGGTGAAATCTTTTTAATCTTGGCTGCTACGTGATTTATAACGTTGATTGTGAGTTTAGATTGCCATCAAAAGTGATGAGAACAGTAGCCATGCTGTCTGTCCAAGGGCAACACAGAGACATACAACCATGCACACTGACACCTAAGGACAATTTAAAGCTGTCAATTAACCCAACCTGTTTTTTGGACTGTGGGAGGAAGCTGGAGTACCCAGAGAGAACCCATGCATGCACGGGGAGAACATGCAAACTCCATGCAGAAAAACCTCAGGCCGGGAATTGAACCCAGAACCTTCTTGCTGCAAGGCAACAGCGCTACCCAATGTGCCACCGACAAAACCAGTGATCAACTTCATCGTCATCATCCAGCCCAAGTCTTCTTCAGATAAACTTGGTAACCTTCAAGGAAACACGTGGTATCATCATAGTTTTGCATCTGAAAAGCTCCACAGGCCAGAACATTGCTGCTGGTGTGATTGCGTTTACATCAAATATTCATCAAGTTTTCCAAAAAAAAAAAAAAAAAAAAAAAAAAGCTCCAAGATGTTTAGCTGCTATAAAGAAAGGATTTACAAAACGACCAAGAAAAACTTACAGGGTGCTTTATTACTAGATAGTATTCAAAATAAGGTAAGGTTGCCACCAGGGCAGAGCTTGCTCAGGAATGGCTGAGAAGCAAAGATGAGTGTTCTCTCAGACTCAGACGGAGGGTTTGTTTGCTGGCTCAGTGTCAGGAAGAATTGCATAGAAGCCATTTCTATTTAGAATAAACATCTTGGACAGTCTGATATTCAACAGGAAGAACCTTTCTCTGGTAGAGACATTTTTAAAAGGGCTGTCCAGGGAAGGAAAGGTTAACACAACCAGGAGTCTCATGTCATACTGACAGTAAAGACCATGCATGTACGTGTGGCTCACTGACAATTTATCCACAAATAAAGAAAGGTATAAAACATCTTTCCCTCTAGCTTCGTACATCCAGGAGTGATTTGATAATGAATTATTCTTTATTCCAGCAAAATACAGCATCAGATCACAAGCAGAAACTAATAACTAGGTGGGTCTGGAACAACATTAGGATTTTGGATCCATGGTAAAGAATTCCCTTCGTTTTTAAACCAATAAAGAAACTAAGTTTAGTTTCTGTTTTTTTTTTATTGGTTTTAAAAGAAAAGCTAAAGACATGAGTCATTGATCAGTATTCAGCTCAGAAGTGAATATACTGGGTCAAATTGACAAAAGCTTTGGAAAGTATGTATGAAAAGCATGAGATGCATAAAAGTGATGTAATTCTTAGTAAAAGCTTAGGAATTAGATGATGTGGTTTTCATTTCACTTAAACAGTCTTTATAATGTAAAATGAACCATTTTTTTTAGCTTTTAAAGCTATTCCTTCATAAAAATCGGCCAAAGTCATCTTTCCTTTCATCCATACATAACTGTGTTATCCTGAAGAATTCTGCTCTCTGAGTAGTAACCTGTCTCTGCCCTGGAAAAAGTGGCCACGACCCGTCTATGTTGAGCAGTGAATTACCAACCCCTCCAGGAAGCACCTATTTTAACCACACTGTGCCTGCTCAGTCAACAACACACCCGCTTTCTCTATTTAACAAGCCGAGATGTAAAGCAGAGCCTGATCATTTTTGACCAAATTTGAGACAAAAGTGTCTCTTAAGGAACCTAATCTGCACAATTAAGCAACGTTTTTAGCAAGTGTGTCTGAGTATATAGAGGATCCTTAAAAGAATCTCTAGGGTGACATCAGGGAGACGCAACCTAATAGTAAAAGCAAAAACAATATTGTATAACAAATAAATATTCCATAGTGCCAAAGCCAATATTTTCTTATATATATGCCAATAAAGAAAATCAAATAAAAACTTTAAATATCCCATAGAAAACATCCAGAAGGATGAAAAATCACTGATTTGACAGTAGTGGAGTTAGGCTTTTATTGTTGGGGGTCCAGAGGGGTCCCGTGGTCCCTCTGCTTTCTTCTAGCTCCACCCCCAAGAACAAAAACCCCAACAAATCCAACACCTATAGAGTAAAACACACTCTGCACATTGATGGGATTTACCTTCATGCTTCATCCAATGTTTTAGTTTTGCACTGCATATTTATAGCAATGTTCAGCCTGTTTTATCAGCTTTTGTTCTGTTGCTATTTACTCCTTTGGAAAACTTAAAAGCGACTGTGTGTGAAGTGCAGGAGTGGCCTTTCACATGTTTACACAAACTTTGACCATTAGCACTGTGACAACTGCATAGCAGAGAGGAGATGCTGAAGGTCCTGAACTTCTTTTCACTTTCAGAGTCAAACACGGATTATGTGGATGAGAAGCTAACTGATGTTTGATCACAGGAAGAGACTTAATCACCAAGAGATTATTGTTAGATTAACAGAAGATGATCACCAATCCAGTAAGTTTTCTTTCCCACTGAATGTCTTGAAATACATTATTTGTATTTAGATTTTTTTAGATTAAAAACTTGTCCTTTTTAGTTTCTCCTTTGCCAGGAATATAAATCCTATTGGAATCTTGGATGTGTGTTTTGCCACCTCAGATAACATATAGTTTAAAATTTCTGTGTTAACTTCTGTTATAATCTAAAGCTTTATATATAATGCCACTCTGACACATTAAATATTTGAGATTTTAAACAGCAATAAATATTGAATTTAAGCACTTATCTTTTATATTTGACTTTTAAGATTAACACTCATGCTTTACCGACAGTATCTCAACACGGATAAATCCTTTATCTATGAAGATGACAAAATAAAACTTACACCACAGAAAGGATCAGATGTTAAACTCCAATATGTTCACCATGTGTCCCCAAAACCCTCCCCAGAGATCGGCAGCTCCAACGCCCCCAAAAAAGGTAAATGTATCTTTCTTTTTCTATAAACCTTTTTATCAATAATCGTTCTTGTAAGATAAGTTTCTGAAAAATTGTATCAGGTTGCAAGCATCTAAGAAAATACAAATGATAGCAAAACAACAATTCATCTCCAGAAGTTGAATTAATTAGTATTATTAGAAATTTTGCACCATTGCTTTTCCCTAATAAAAAAATCAAACAGCCTTTATTTGTTTAAGTCAACGACTCACAAAGAAACAAAAGAGCTCTCAGAATAACTGATATTCAGGAAATGTCGTTAAAGCATTGAACAAAAGCAGAGAAATGAATCAGCAACACCAAGGATATCTTAGTTCTATAGAACAAACTGCATGTTTAGGGAAAGCAAAACACTGTGTTTAAAATCCAGAGACATTACCAGGTCATAATTGATAGAATTGATTTTTATTTAATTGGACAGCTTCCCATTTTGTTTTTACAAAATTCTTATAAAAAATGTCCCTGATTTAAAGTTTATCATTTTAAAACCTTAAAACTACAAACTTTAATGTATTTTATTGGAATCTTATGTGTGAACAAATTAGCGCAGAACTGTGAAGTAGACATAGTAGAAGAAAAGGAAGCATGTTTGTTTTAATATATTTAGCAATTGAAAATCTAACAAGTTTATGCATTTATGTGTTCAGCCCCCTTGTTCTCTGGTCCTAGATCTACTGCAACTAATTGCCCTCAGATCTCACCTAACGAGTAAATAGAGTCCACTTGCGTGTAATTCAATCTAAAATATAAACCCTGCTGTTGAGTGATGATAAATTCTGTATGTAGGACTTTGTTTTGTAGACATTTGAGGCAGGTTTAGTTTATAAAACATTTTTCCAAGCTTAAAATAGGTCCAGTGTCCTGCATGAGACACTGCAGACATGAAAAAGGTGCTACGATCAGATGAGAGGAAAGCTGGACAGTCCGCTCAGCTGGAAGAAAAAAACTGCATGTTCCCCATATCTGACCTTTATGAAAAATGAATCATAAATAATAGTGTAATACAACAAAAGGTTATGGATACTTTAGTGAGTGCTTTATGTGAGAAAACTGGCATCACACCACTAAAAAATAGGATGCTTTACTTTAAACGTGTAAATAAACAACTTTAGGCTCAGAGTATGGGTTACTATTTATAGTTTGGGTTAAACTTTTGTAAAACTGTAACTGTAAAACAGCTCTAGTTAGTGGCGAAGGATACAGAGAGACTTTTACTCACTGTTGTTCCATCAGATGTCAAAGAAAGATGGTTGAAGTTCACTGTAGCTGCTGTGATCTCACTGCTGCTCCTCCTGCTGGTGGCTGGAATCCTCCTCGGTTACTACTGTAAGAGCATCATTTACCCGAACCTTAAAAAATGTATCCATGGACTGTTTTTTTTAAAAAATAAATTAGTATTTTTTTTATAAAACTTTCTTTTTTGGGTGGGATTTTTTTTCTTCCGTATTTCAGATTCCTCATCCTGTCTACATGGGATGCAGTGTGGGGATGGGAACTGTGTGTGGGACTCTCAGTGGTGTGACGGGGTGAAGAACTGTCCTGCAGGCCAGGATGAAGCTAACTGTGGTACACATTTTTTTTTTATCACATTTGCAGAAAAAAAGAAACTTTTCCTAGATGACAGGAACCGATAAATCAAACACACCCATAAACTGTGTGATAGCTAAAGTTTTGGAGTTTAGTTTTCACATTTTTTTCCCCATACGTCTTTTAGTATATCTTTGGATCTGATCTGTAGATTCTACTCAGACACTTAAAGTAAAATCTTCCTTTGTTTTCAGTGAGGGTGCATGGCTCAAGCTTCCTGCTTGAGGTTTACTGGACTGAGACTAAGGAATGGAAGCAGGTTTGCTCTGAGGGCTGGAGTGAACAGCAGGGTAAAGCAAGCTGCCTTGACATTGGCTACACCAGGTACTGTCATTAAAATCGAAAGAAATATCATTTTTGGAAGAGAAAATAATTTTTATCTCTAATTCGAACAGTATATTTGACTTCATGTTTTGACAGGGACACGTATTTTCAATCAGGACACCGAAGGACTGACTCAAACGGGGGGGGTTTATCAGTGAAGTCGAGGGCCGACCCTCAGTCATCTATACTGCGGCAGCTCACCCTGAGGTTAGAGCTGATGAAGAGAGTAAACGATTTTTAGAAAACTCAAAACATAATATTCTTAATCCCACTTTTTTCCTCTAATTTAGCAATTCATGCAAGAACAACAGTGTGGTGACGCTACAGTGTACAGGTATGTGTCCTCTTGTTATTATTCTCTTCGCTATTATTCCCCCCCTCCATATCTGAAGGCAGTTTATGTTTTCAGACTGTGGGAACAGGGAGAACTCCAGTGAGGCCCCTGGATCCCAACTGGCCTCTGTGGGGTCTTGGCCCTGGCAGGTCAGCCTACACATTGGTGGCTCTCACAGCTGTGGAGGAGCAATCATTTCGCCCTACTGGGTCATCACCACAGCACACTGTGCAAGCAGGTGGCCGTTTCTTTGGGACAGTCTTTAAAGCAGAAGCTGAAGTCAGATCCATTCTAACAGTTTGGGTTTTTTCTGCCTCTACAGAACCTCAAGTCCTGCAGACTGGGCAGTGTATGCTGGGATAGTGGACCCATTAGGTCCTCTGTTTAACCCTGCTCATGCTGTGAGTCAAATAATAATGCATGAAGGATATAACAGCCAGACTCAACAGAACAATGTGGCTCTGATGAAGCTCTCTGAGTCTTTGAACACCACAGGTACTAACAGATACAGTGCTCTGAAGGATTATCTCTAAAACTCAAACTTATTGTACCTACCATGAAATCACAACCACAAACACGGCTGTAGTTTTTTTACATGGCACCACTTTCCTAAAACAGATACATGTTTTATATTCTTTTTTTATTAAGATTGTCGAGGGGTCATCTATAATCTAATACTGCTACCTAAATAATTCAATTGCAGTATAAATCTAGGTATTCTGCAAAGGCCTCAAAGGTTTATTAGAGAACATTGTTAAACAAGATGCATCATAAACAGCAAGAAATATAGCAGATGGGTTAGACCTAAATTTAGGTTATAAAACAATATCACAGGATTGAAACATTTCACAAAGTCAATCTGTCATTTTAAATGATGGGGAGTAAAACAAACTTCAGAAAATATGAAGAAGAAGACCTAAACTGCAGAGCCAGCATCTAGAGTATAAATCAGAGGAATGGCCAAGAGACCCATAGTAACCCATGGGGGAGCTGCAGAGATGCTCTCCACTTATTTAACCCATTTTGGAAGTTTGAAAAGAAAAAAAGCAAAATAACCTATTTTGGTATCTTGGAACAAGCCAAATAGGGGACGCTGCAAATGTGTAAAGGAACAGGCTGTGGTTTGAAGAGACAAACACTAAATTTTTGTCAGAAAAGCAAAAAAAAGAAAAAAAAAAAAAAAAAAAAAACAGCAGCATTTACTGAAAACTAACCAAACATTTATTCCTACTATGAGACATGTTAGTGGCAGTATCAAGATGTGGGGCAGCTTTCTTTCAGTGGAGAAAATGGTAAAAGTTAACAGGTGAAATCATTAAACGATGTCGGAAAAATTGTCAGAAGTTTACTTTCCAGCAGGAAGAAGACCCAAAACATTCAGACAGAGCATAGTGTGATCATGCATTAGAGTGTCCCAGTCAAATCCTGAACCTAAAATACAACAAGACAGTCCGACTCAGCTTGTTCATTTAAGGCTTGTAATTACTTGCAGAGAAAGGGTCTGATTAAAGAAGAAAACAATATTTCTTGTTTGAAAACAATTTTAAAACCAACAATTTCTATCCACTTACGCATTATTTTACTCTAGTCTGTTAATAAATCTGCATAAAATCGATTTGAAGTTTGTGGTTTAAATGCACATGCACACATTCATCATGTTACTTTTCAGGAACCCTGCAAAAAAGAATCCCTCTAGCATCAATAAAAAGTATTTTTTATGCTGCAGCTTCCAGTAAAATCAGACCCGTGTGCCTCCCTAATGCTGGCCTAAACATTACTGCTCCCGAAAAGAGCTGGGTGACATACTATGGCCCCAGAGCAACCGGAGGTAAGAGTATCACCACTAGATGGCGCCAGAGTTCTACTCATAAAACCTGCCGGTACCAACGTCTTTGAAGAGTGATAAATAATTCAGCTGTTTGGTCTTTTTTGTCAGATTCTGATTCTCTGTACCTAATGGAGGCTCCAGTATCACTCATCCCCTCTGCAGAGTGCAACAGCTCGGAGGCGTATAGTGGCAGGATATCCCAGGATATGCTCTGTTCCACTAAGATGGAAGCAGGAGCCAGTATGTGCAATGTAAGACTAATACACACCAGTGACATGCATCAAAAACAGCTGACAGATTTAGCCTAAGGATTAAGCCGTACAGCTGCTGCATTGTGTTCAAAAATCAGTTGGATATCTGCTGAGATGTTATCAATATAAGCTCATCTGATGCTGTAAAAGAGAGCACTGAGGCTAATGTCTGCCTGCTTTATCAACCACAGACAGATACGTTTCTGTTGGAGAAAGATGTATTTTTATGCTCTTGTGTAACCAGCTTAAAGGCACAGTTAGACAAAACCTGCATTATGCCACACAGATGGCAACCGATTAAAATAAACACATATTTGCAACTTATAACAATCCACTTATACAGCCATCCCAAATAATGGATGTGCAGTTAGAGCTCTATGGAGGCAGCTGACCATGATCTCACAGAACTGAAAGTATGCAGCGCTCTTCATCGATGAAGGAAATCTCTATCAGATACTTTTGTTGAACATCCGTATCAGTGTTTGTGTTGAACTTCGGGATCACAGAACGGCCCTTTGTGATCCGGTTGAACCTGAAGTTGACTGCAATCTACTCTCTGTCCTGAACTCTCCTTCAGCCTGACAGCGGGGGTCCTCTGGTGTCCCACATGGATGGACTGTGGTGGCTCATGGGTGAGGGGGTGTGGGGGGAGTACTGCAATGGACAGAATAAACCAGACGTCTATACCAGCATCATATACCACCTGGACTGGATCTACTATCAGATGCAGGTAAAACTGACATGCTGATACAATATATACTTAACTCTACTGTTTTGTTGGTTCTTTTCATTTAGCTCATGATGTGTGGACATGGTGTAGAAGAAGCATAAAAAAAACCTAAAATATGAAGTTTTTAATAGTTAACATATTTTTCAATGTGTCCTTAAATGTTGTGTGGAAGCTAATTGTTTTGTTTCCACTTTCCAAGCAGCATGGAATCAAGTTCATAGTCGTGTTTCTGTTTTGTTTACAGAAGCATCAAGATGCCTGAAACTGTGACCAAAGAGGATCAGCCAGAGAAAAGTTATTTTTTGTGTTAATATGTCCTAAACTTAAACTCTTAATGCTGTTTTTTTTAATTCTGTGTAATGCTGATCGGGTTATTTTGATTTCTTAACATGAAGTAATGATTATATATAATAATGATATTTCCATAGCCTCTGAAAAACACAGATCAGCTATAATACCATTACCTCATACCCTGCCTATCTCCATCACTAGAAAGTGGAGCTCTGAGCATTAAGTTAGACATGACGGAAATTCTGCCTCCGGATTTTTTTTGGTTGAGAGAAGTGATGGTTTTATTAGTTTAAGTGATTCAGTTCCTGAAGAAGCAAAGGAGTCCCGGCCATGTTTAAGATTCAACATCTTATTTCTCTTGTAATTTTGTAGCAGGTTTTTCATAACTTCCATAAAATTCAGCTTTTGTCTCTTAAGTTGAGAGGATATTTTCTCAAAGTGCATAATCAAGGGTAATTTTTCAGCATATACAACCCTCTCCCATTTTAGCAAAGTTTCTTTTTTACTGTTGAATCATAAACAGACTTTCACTGAGGCAAATGAAGTCTTGGATAAGTTCCCCACTGTTCAATGTTTTATTGGAAATTAACTTCTAAGCTTTTTGACTTTCATTTCAGATTGTTTTTACTTCTCTTTGAAACGAGCAGTGATGATGAATTTTAGCCATTTCATTTTAAATTTTAATCAGGCCTGAGTGAAGCTGGTGAATGAGATGTATTTAATAAAAAAAGATTTTATTTTCCTAAACATACATACATATTTATATACATGTATAATAGGCCAGGCCTATTTAGTACATTCAATAATTATTTAAACATTTTTTTTGTTCAAATTACTTGTGGCAAAAATAAAAAAAAACAAATCTAGAAAGAACCCAGCCTTGCTTTGTGAAACATCAAAAATATATAAAGAGTGCATGTTGCTTATGACATGTTTTTATTTTGTATGTTGTTTGCTTGGAGATGATCCGATACTTGTTTAAATCATCAGTACAGACAGTGGAGCATGACAGGAAGTACGTACATTTCTATGGAATTTGTGTAATGTTTATATAAATTTAGCAAGAAAAACATACAACTTTATATGTTATCAAAATGCAAGTGAGATGGACTATTTCGGGACAGAGGGGTAAAAGGGAAAGAAAAAAACAAAACAAGATTTTTTCTTCATCTTTGGCTCCAAAATATTTATTAATTTAAAACATCTGATTTGTCCCAAATTGTTTTATTTACAAAACACTAATGTTTGGCACATAAAACATACACTGTTAAATAAAGGAATAGTCAAATAATCATGTGTACCTTCAGATCAAATTGTACATGTTCAGCTTTGAGCATCGTTGTTGAACAATGCAAGCGTGTAGCTTTGGATTTTTAAAGACGACCTTATTCCACATAAAGGTTTCTCAGCAGAGAGACTTGTTATGTAGCTTTACAACAGAAGCCGCCGTGTCACAGTGATATGCAAAGACTTTTCACGTAGTAGCCATCAGATTTGAAAGAATATATATAGTCTCACCCAGAATAAGTGGGTGTTTTTCCAACATATGCAAATCTGGAATCCTTCAATTGTAGTGTGTGATTAAGGAATAAATGTGTTGTATATAAAAGGCCTTAGAATTCAGGCTACAGAGTTGGAAATATTAGCACAGTCAAAGAAACTGAAATATATAAATCTGAACATGAACTGATAAAAATTACAACACAAAAAACTGCATAACACAGATATTGATCTGTCGCTTTGTATCATTCTTTTGATCAACTTCAGAAACAAAGTGCAATTCAGGAGAGTCAATCTCAACCTCCTGATACGGTTTATCAGTTTGTCTGGTCAGAGAGCTAAGAAACAAAGGCACTATAGTTTGTTAAATTATAAATAGTCCTATGAATGGTTGTTTGAGCAGCTTTAGTCCTTCAAAACCTCCTTTCACTCTTTTTTTACTATGGTGATTCTGTTCCACTCAAGAATGGATAAGCAGAACACTTGAAGTCCTAACATTCAAATCAAAGAATTGTCGATTGCAAAAGTTTTTTAGATTGCAAAAATATATTATAATCAGTATGGACTTTTAAAGTATATTCCACTTGAATATTAACACATAGATGTCACCAAGTGCACCCCTCCCCATCTTCCAACCTCTGATTATCTATTAATACAGCTGGGCTGATGGCAGCAAAGAAACAAGCTAGGCTGTTGATCTTTTTTGTAGTTTAGTAGAGCTTTATATGTTATAACCAACACTTAGTCAAATACCTTCAATTGAATTCATCTTCCCACTGGGGAAAAAGGAAAAAACAAAACAAGTCATAACCATAAGCACAAAGCTTTAGTGCATCCAGGTTAATCTAAAGTATGGTCAGTGCATCATCATCTTATCTAGACACTGTTCCAATTATGTTATTAGAAGTGGAAACAAGAAACTGAATAAAAAGGTGAGTAACACCCGTTCAGGTCTAGCAGTGATTTTAGGAAGCTTTCAGGAGGTGTTTTCTGAGTGGAATTTCCCTTTAAGAGGCAGCTGAACTGTCTTTTTGTCTACCTCCATGGGTGAAGCTGATGACATCGTGGCGATCAGCAGAGACTAACCCCCCACTCCTTACTCCACAGTTATGGACGGGCTCTGTCTGTCGTCCCCCAGCCCTTTGACCGCGCTTGCCCGTCCGTTTCGCCGCAGTCACTTGATGCGGTGGCGCACCAGCGAGGACTCGTCTGTGATCTCCCCACGGTCACCGCGCCTGCAGGGCAGGAGCAGCAGCAGCAGCAGGATGATGAGGATCAGGGCACAGACTGCCACCAGGGCGTAGGAGATCACCCAGAGGACGGGCTGCTTCAGCACACGGCTGGAGCAGTCTGCTGCCACGTCTTCTGCTGAGAAAGGCCCGGCGATCTCCGAAACAGGCTTTCCATCACTCACTACAAACAGTCAAGACAGACGCTACTGTCACATGTAACCAGAGGACATCCTGATGCATTCAGCTTTGAATTCAATGCAAACCAAAGGTAACGCGACAGAAAAACAGCAATGTAATGCAACAAACACAAATTTGGATTTCATTTTGTGTGAACTGTTATGTAATGAAAGAAAAAGTTCAGATGGATTTTAACAATCTTCTGCAGTTATATATATATATATATATATATATATATATATATATATAAACGTTCAACTAAATAACATTTTATCAATTAATATGGTAAACATCCCTGTGATTTAATCTCACTATAAATACAGCTATTATGTAAAGGCCTTAGTAGTATTTATAAAATATATTTTAATAAGCAAACAGCATTTTTAATAAATAGGAACTCAGCAGACTGGGCAACGATACTACATCCTAAGCTTTAACATTTCACAGAGCACTGTTCAAGTAGAGTTTGGCACAACTTCAAACCTCATGACACGATAATCCGTCTACACGATAAACTGAAGCATTTAAAAGACACCTCTGGAGGAGCTGCAGAGATCCACAGCTAAAGCTAGGTTAAAAAACTGTTTCCAGGATGATTATTGGCTGTGTGTGTCATAAATCTGTCATTTTATGGAGGAGTAGAATAAAGAAAGCAATAAGAGGTACTTACTTTTAGTAGGGAGGCGTATCACATTCTATGCCTCTATTGTTACCTATTCATATCGAATCAAAAGGGTCATATTTTTGTACCCAAATACATCATGGGGGGGATGGAAGAGTGTTTGATTTTCCATGATGGACATGAATGCAGCTTTGCATGCATATGAGCGTAATGACATCAGAAGCTGCTGCTAGAGTAAACAAAGTGAGCACGGTTTGGAGAAAGCGCTTAAGAGGAGGACTCCACTTTCCAATGCAGATTAGACTCGCTGAGTCGCTGCAAAGTACAAGGCCAGCGCTGGGAATAGCTCAAATCTGGTGAAGCATCTGGTTAAGTACAAGATTCTTCACAAGGCTGGAGTGTCTGCAGCTAACAACAGCATCATCATCTTTATCTACTTTAAGCAAATTATTCTAATCTTTTAGATCAAGTTTCCATGGCACCAAAAATTAGTACAGTCAACCACCCATACTAATTCCCAGGTACAGGGTATCGGTTCAAATGTGAACAGTACCCATCCCTAATATGCAGTTTGTCACACACCATGTAAGGGGGCTCAGAAAAGATGTGGAAGAATGTGTTCATGTCAGCAAACAGATGAAACCATCATTTTTATCTCTCGTCTTTCTGCAGGATGCGATCTGAGGTGGAAAACCAACACATGAACATACTATACTCAACATAAAACGTCACACAATCATGCCTTGGAGGTTCCTTAGACGGAACTGAGCAGACATGATGGGAAGGTTGAGGTTCTAGATACGCACAGCTGGTTGAGACCGCTACCAAGACTTGCAGCTGAGACTGAAGAAAATGGTGGTTCCCATTCAACTCTTTAGATCTGTATTTGTAACAGGCTGTCAATTTATCGCCAAATTCTGAGAAAACACTCTGAGGTTTGTGGTTAAAATGGCAAAAAAAAAAAAGTTCAAGGGAAAGAAAGCTTGTGCAAGGCACTGTACGCTCATTATACTGATGAATACAAATCATCATCTCATGATAAGACACCAAAAGGACATTTTAAAAACAGGTTGAAAACCAGGGAGCTGCTCAACTTGCATGTGGTATTATTCTGTGTGCTATTATAGGATCATTTAAGACATTTCTTGCTAAATAAGATCCATTTAAAAAAAAAAGTTGATAAAATGTACCTATTAATTTCTTAAAAAGCTGCCAGCTACAGGGCAACATCCTCAGCTTTCACAGAACCTCATCAATAGTCTGTTCAGCAGATCAGAGAGAAAAGCCGGCGAGTAAACGTCACAAGTCTGCATCCTCGGCCTCAGGCCAAAATCTGCTCCAAGTGCATTTGCTTAATATGAACAAAGTTGATCTTTGTACTTTGACATGGGAACAGGAAACCTCATACAAACACAAAACTAACTATTCCCACTAAATACCTGATGCAGCACATGAGCGGAACTTATACCAAAAACCCCTGAAGCAGTTTCTGCACATAAACAAGGCTTAACTGTGGCTGAGCAGCTTCAGGTCAGCAAAGTATTATGGTGTGTTGGTCAATCAGGGTGAACTTTAGAGTTTGCTTGTGGACTGGTTATTAACGACTAAGATTATACATCAACTTTAAAATTAGTTACATTACCTAAAACTTCTAAATCAGAACCATGTGCTTCATATGGGGCTTTTTATAATTAACCAACAAAATGCGGTTAATCTTTGAAGAAGCTGAGAAAATAACCCTACATTTTTCACCAATAAGGTTATGTAAACGATAATGTATTATGCTTTCGTATCTAATGCTGCAGCTTCCATCTAATGTGCTAAACAGGGGATGGTGTGTTCAGAGTAGCGTGCAATGCTAGTTAACTACAACAAATAGCGTTTTGTATGTATACTATGAAGTTCAGTTATACTCTCATGTGACCAGAGCATCTTGTTTCACATGTTTGCTTTGACCACTGCATGCATTTCTGCAATCCTTCTTCTGGACTTCGTATAAATGCCATCTTCCAGTCGCCTATGAAGGCCTGATTTGGTCCTTAGTCTTTATGATGCTGTTTGTTTTTCTCCAACAAACCCCTTAAAGTCTTCTGGGGAACAGCTGGATTTATACTCAGATTAGAACACACACAGTTTGACTCTAGTCTTGAATTAAACTGTGAAATCTGAAGGCTAGTAAAACATCCGTTTTTGAGGTAAGGGGGGCATAATAAGAATAGATTAAACACTTTTAAGTTTTCTAGTTATAGAAACTGCTAAAAACTATTGCTTTCTTTCAACTGCTCAGTTTTGGACTAACTTGTGTTGCCCTTTAACATACAATCCCAATAAAATACTTTAAAACTTTTAGGTTCTAAGATGACAAAACATGTATTAATTTAGGGCCACTCTGAGTATTTTGAGTGGAAATATTCAACAATGGAGCATCATTAGCCACCCTGCTGCAATGAGCCATTTATTCACATGTTGATACATCCAAACAAATTCTTTAAGAGGCCAGATAAGTCTATGCTAGTGTTGAAGTTTAACACACTAGAGATAAACAATAAAAATGATAAACAACAGCGATACGTTCATTTGTAGATTATTCTACACTGAATAACATAAATAAACTAGGCAACAGGCGCTGAAATAATAAGTTCTTATTCTATTTATCAGTGGATGCTTTAAAGGCATCGCTTCCTTACCTGCACAGCTGCTGAGAGCGAAGCCCAGTCTCCTCTGGGCGCGGTCGAACACCACATAGAAACCTTCCATAACGGTGGCTCCAATCACCAAGCCGTTGGCCGAGGAGGACACGCCAAAACGGAAGCAGTCCAAGTCCTCCAAGTTTCCAATTGGCTGGATGTAAAGCTAAAATATGACAAAACAACACCATCAATGAAACTTCCAACTCATGAAGGACCTCTGGGGGAAGGTGGAGCTGTGATTTTCTTTTCTGTGCATAGCTACCTGAGGCAGGATGGTAATACGGAAGGACTGGCTAGAGTTGGTTGATCTTAGGTAGATTGAGAGCTTTGGGAATAAATGCCAGGGGGTTTCCCCCTTCGTCCAGCAAGCAAGTCTGGTGCCCTCCCAGAAACCTGCAGAAAAACGATCGATCTAAATCAAAGAAGGGAAAAAAAAAAAAGACAGTTAAAAGGAAAAAGTCAGACAGGACGACTGATAAAAGAACAGAAAGAGAAGGTCACTTTGGCACCAAACACATTCTGATGTCTTTCATTTGACAGTTTTGCAGGAATAAGAGCACATTACAGATTAACATTCAAATTGAGCTTGAATGTAGTTTCAAAAGGTGAAAATGCTTAAAGAATCTAAAACAAACAACTGGATGGAGGTAGTATACTTATTTTCCAAGCAGGAACCCTTCTACCTACAGCTGCTGCATCCCTAAACAGTGAGGATGAACTATTCTCTCTCTGCATCCCTTTGCTCTGACAACCTGTTTCATCATTGTCTGTGAGAAGGAGGCAGCGTACCAGAGAGCTGCGAGTGATGGCTTCTACCACCGCATTGAAGACATTGGCAGGAAGTCTCAGCAGCGTCGTCCCGCTGTCGACTATGGCTTTATCTGAGTTATACTAGAAGAAATAAAACAAAAAGAGATAAAGAGAAAGTTTTTCTTAATTCATCAGGCTTCTCTGGGACACCATAAAAAAGAACAATAAAAAACAGGGAGTTTTTTTTTTTTTTTACAAGCTGCCAAACCATAACCCTCAACAGAACAGAAGATGCTCTACATTTATATAAATGATCCACTCAGAATAACCTTAAAAAAAATCCTCCAACTAGCAGATCTTCTGTATTGTAGATATAAACAGTCTCTCTGTTGCTCAAGAACAGCTACTATGCTGGCATTGATAGTTGTAGTGAAGATGTGTGAAAAACATCATCTTTTGAAAAAAATCCAACAAGCTATTTAATGTTTATTCATATGAGAAAAAAGGAATGAAAATAAATAACTGAACCACTTTTATTTAAGTTCCACTTGGAATCTTGGGAGTGCCAAGTCTCCACATCAATCAGCCTTGAGCTGATTGTTAAAACTACTCTAGTTTGGGTTCCATCACAAACATGAACATGTGGAAAATTTTAAATCTACCAAGGATTGTGAGCTTAGGAAAGCTAAGACTGGAGTTTAAGGCAAATATTTATCTCTTCAGAGAAGAAACAGGAATAATAAGGAACAATATCATGTTCACTATTACACTATTATTGTGATAAAATGGGCCCGTTTCTCTCCCAGGAATCCTGTTAGTATGGCTGCTTATGCATGAGAAAACATATTGACTACAGCTTCTGTGAACTAACTGAAATCTGTGTAATTTATTTACACATGAAGAAAAGGATATTTTTGAACATGAATGAGTTTTAGCAGTATTCCAAACATAAAATGATTGATAAACACAATGATTAGCAGATCGTGTTTTCACAATCTGTAGAAAACAAATTACTCACTTGAACATTAATTGCACAAGATATTAAAGCATGAAAACAACATTACAAAATAAAGTGCCAATAAATATACTATGAAGAACATATTTGCTAATATTTTAGAAAAAGTCAAACAACATGAATGTACATTAGTGAACTAATCTGGTTCTAATCAAAAATGTTCCCATACAAATTAACTATCTTTCTCCCTTTTATAGTTGAAACAATTATTTTAACTATAAAAAAAAAAAAAAAAAAAAAAAAAAAAAAAAAAAAAAAAAAAAAAGAAAACAATTATTTGGATTATTCATAAATACTTATTAAGAAAACTGCCAACTAATTTAGTAATCAATTATAAGTATACAGACTGTATAATATGTCATCTGCTGAGAGAAAACAACTTGGAGCAGAAATTAATAAACTTTACAACAATGACATATTTTGCATTTAAGGATAAAAAAGCTTCTTTGTTCATACATATTCTCTTTCCAGAAATCCTGAATCTGCAAAGTTTTAGCTTAACTAATCCCTTAAAATATAGACTCTAAAGTGTGTTTTTGGTAACCGATTATTCATCAATAAATATTAAACACATCCTTTGATTAGCCACATAATCGTTTCTACTTCCTTTCTTGTTTTCTAAGCGCTCTCCCTCCTCCCATGTCTTTCTTTTTCTGCGGTTTTGTTTCATCACAGCCATTTAAGGACGGTGGGTTCATTCTTCAAATGGAGTTGAGGGTTGCACACAGTGGTAAAGAAAACTCTTCTAAAGAAGAATATGCCTCATAGAGAGGAGAACATAGAAGTTTTATTAAAAAATCATAATTTCTCAACATGCTAAATAAATATATTTAAACATAAATGCTGAATTTCTCTGGTATTTTCCATATGAGATCATACAAGTAAAATAAAAGCCTTATAAGGTTTGTAACACATCTTTACACTTGATATTAAAGTCAGACACAGTGCAGAGCTTGATGTTTACCTCTTTACAATCCAGATTCAGATTCTGATCTCCAACTTCCAGCTTCAGCACCTCCACTTGGTAGTACCACTCCTCTACGATAGGGGTGTACCAAATCACCCCTTGATACAGAGTTGGTTCAGCCCCGCCTATTATCTACAAAGAAAAGCAAAGGTTCATCCATCTGCTCACACTCTGGCCCAGCACAGTCCATAAACACACAGAGGCCTCCTACCAACTAATCCATCTGTCAGCATCAGAGGGTCACATGATGGATGCAGTGTGCAAGGTGCCAAGGTTGTGTGTGCAACAGAGACAGACCTGCCCCCAGCAGGAAGCTATTTTAGCATAATAAGCTCCCCTCTAACCAGAATGGGCGTCCAAAGGGAAAATTTGCTGATGCACAGGACATCAGCTATTATGTTTATAAATTGCAGTCAGCTGCTGTCTGATCAATTAGTGTTTAATCATTGTGTTGAGTAGAAAGTGCTGAGAAACATTCCAGGGGTTCAGCTCAACCGAGACCGTATGCAACAAGAATGCAAACTGCAATCAAACAATATCAAAACGGAATCAGATGTTTAAACCCATTAGTATATAGTTTATTATTTAGGCAACCTTATTGGTTGATACTCACAAGACTGCCAGCAGGAGGGTCGACCATGCTGCTGGCTGACAGTCCAGTCCCGCACATTTGGAGAGAAAAGGTGTTGGGGATTCCCAGCTGCTTCACCACCGAGTTGAAGAATGGCTCCACAGAGGAGTCCGGCTGATTGAAAGACAGGAAATGCCCGTTTATTTAAACACGGCACTAGAAGCCTACATAGTGTCTTACAAAGTTATTCATAATCCTTGAACTTGTGCATATGTTTAGCAGAAAACAAACCCAATTCTAGTGTGTGAATTCCGGGGTTTTATGAGATACGCTAATTAGCATATGAATCTGAAACAGAGGGGAAATGATCCAACATGTTTTCATTTTGTTTAATTTCAAAAGAGGCACGAATTCGTATCGAACCCCTTTTTACTAGAATACTCCTAAACGTTTTTTTTCAACAAACTGCTTTCAGGTTACTTCATGGGTTAAGGCTTTATCTGTGTGTAATTTTATCTTTATGAAAACCTTACAGTTTTGCTAAAGAACATTAGTGAACAAACAGCATCATGAACACATCTGACAAACTTTAATCATGTCAGAGTTGTGATCCCTTGTGCTTCTGGGGAACGTCCATGTAAATTATCGTGATCAGTTTAGCCTAATCTTTTGATAGATTGATTGAAACTTGAATCTAGGATAAGTGTATGATGGAGCTAAACAGTGCGATCCTTTTCTCTAAACTTCACAATCATGCATTACTTTGTATTTGTCATTTAAAATCTAAAAACTAAACTTACTACATACAATTGAAATGCAACAAGGTTCTGTAATTTGCAGACTTGCAACTTTTTTTATTCTGCACAATGGTGTTAAAAAGAAAGTTCTGACCAAAAGTAAAAGCTGCAAATGTGCATGAACAGTAGGTTTAAAAACAGTGTTCCACCTTCTAAGCAACGTTCTTTCTGTTATGGACACAAAGATTTCCATGTTAGTTCTATGGTAAGCCAAGCATGACAAACAGTCCTCCAGGAAAATAAAACCTGATCTTTTAAAAGACAAAAACAGCACAAAGTGGTCAGTGTGAACATTTCTGCTTTTACAGTGGGGAAAATAAGTATTTAGTCAGTCACCAATTGTGCAAGTTCTCCCACTTAAAAAGATGAGAGAGGC
>JAUZNJ010054890.1:0-29354 GCA_034780135.1 Jordanella pulchra | reverse complement strand
CCCCCCCCCCCCCCCCCCCCGAGCAGAAAAAAAAATAGCTTGAGTTAGCGTAACAATAAAAAAAATTGGCTGGAGTCCCTAGGCACGTCTGTGTGCAGTTAACCTGGTTGTTAACACTGAAGGAAATGCCACCCAGCAAATGGAGTAGAGCTATAAAAATAACACAACATCTGTATAAATGTTGCTCACACTTGGTTCTCCTGACCCCTATGGGTACCCAGAATGCCTGGCGCCACAGATTCAACCGGCCCTAAAAAGAAAAGAGCTCTTGATAGTGTTAGCTTGGCTTTTTTCTTCAGACTTTCAGTGTTTCCACCTCCTCTTTGTCTCTACGTTTGCCTCCATCTGCTTTCAGTCACCAAAAATTTCACCTTTGTGTCACCTTTCAGCTCAAGCTCCCCAGCAATTAATAACCATCAGGTAAAAGGATAACTTGGAGGTGAGAAATAATAATAACAATAATTAAAAAACAATATTCTGCTAAGGTTGGTAACAAGGAGGCTGAAAATAAAAGCTACTATGAAATGCCTACACAGAGCTGGCCTGAATAAATCATCATGAATTTGGCTCAACGAAGAAAGACACTAGAAAAATACAGAGCGCAGGATTTAGTGTAGGTCAAAGGATGTCAAAGGCCTGTACTAAGGCTGTTCTTGCCCCCTGCCAGAAAAGGCAAATTCACTATAAACCAAATGCTACTGAATTACTCTGACAACACTCTTCAGTGTGGAAGACGTTACTGACTGTTCATGAAGCGTCAAAATATAAAATTAATGATAAAGTTTAAATATAAAAGCTTTCAGAAGATAATGTAAAGGCTAAATTAATACAGTTCAAGTTGCCCTCTATTATCCTTTCAAGCTTTTATGTAAAGTGTGTCAGAAAATATCCTGGATTTTGAAATGTTCGCCATGTTCATTTCATTGGGTGATAAACATGGAGACTGCTGCTTTAAAGTTAGCAATATTACAAAAATACAACACAGAAATAAGACAGACCTACTATACAGCAAATGCTCTTTGATACACAGTGAGACCGTTCTTATGAAACTAAAAGACAACGGGTCCAAAAAGAAAAAGAAATGTATTTTGAATATTCCAGCTAATAACTACACACCAGAAATTCTCCAGAAACCCCCACATAATTCTTGACCCAGCAAACTGCAGTGTTGTTCAGATTTGATAAAAAACGAGCTCAGCGTTGAATGAAGACTAGATTGTTTTTATGTCTGAGATCTGCAGGAATCCTGGCCAAGAATTCTGTTTTTGCATTTCTTTGGTTTCTTATCTCTGTTTTCACTTTTCTTGCCAAAGAATGGAGCTATGAATCTATATCTCTACTTCTCCAAGCTTAAAAAAAATACATATATAACCCAACGTTCTTTTGTTACAGTTGCCTCCGATCCATAAACTCCATCTTTCCCATCATTTCCTACCATTTTTCCCTCTCGCTTTGTCTCATTATCGGCACAGTGGTATCTCTCTGTTGACATGTACGAGACATGGTGTGATCTTTTGCAAATTTCCTTTCTGGACCTCCTTCTGAGATCTAAGCTGCTTACTGGGTTGACTTGAGTCCCAGTCGGATAACACAATGCCAGACTGGAGACAAGTCACGCTTCCACAACTGAACTGGAAATTGTCGAATGATTAAGATAAAATCACTCCCTCCATACGTTTATGTATTTGAGTCAGGGTGAGGTGCATATTTCAACCAAGTGCTGCGTAAGCAGCCCTTCAAAAACAGTGCAATGACCTTATTGTTGTTCTGCCAGTGCTAATAATGAAATGCAGCGGGTGCTAAACTCAGACCACCAGACAGCAGAACCCAGCCTCTCTGTCCAACTGGTGTGCAAAGGCTTTGAAAACAGAAGGAGCTCATAAGAAACAAATGGGGAGTGGTTCACTATTCACAGATCGCACACATGGAGAAACTGAGAAATGATTCAAATGCAGAGTTGCTTTTCAGAGGCTCGACCAAAGCTCCAGCGAGTTTTTAAATTCCTGGGCTCAGTAAGCACACTAAAGTAGAAAAAGAAAAAAAGTCTTACAGTGGGGTGTGTCTCCTCCAGACCTAATTACATAAAACATAAAATAAAAGAGATATATGAGTTTAATGATATGCTTAAGATTTCAAAGCTCTAAAATGTCCTGAGCTGAGAGTGGACATGTTTAAAACCTATCTGGATGAACAGCAGGGGATGACATAACTTTCCATGTGTGATAACGTCACAATGGAGCTTATTTCAACAGTCTGTCCGATTGTTATTCCTGGATGCAATCGGCTTCTTTATCAGAGTGGAGGTCGTGATGACGGTCTAATGGTCTGCTGTGAAGTCAGCAGTCTTCTCCATGATTATGAAAGCCAATCACAATGTACCACAGCCTTGATTTGACACTTACCAAATCCAGTCGAGAGGAACGCTCAAGAATATTTCACAAGAATAAAGGTAAAAATCGTGTCCGATTGTTTGTTTTTCTTTCAAAAGAAATAGAGGGTATTCGCGCTGACATCATACCCTTTACTGCATTTTATTGGTCCGGACCCTTTCTGCTCCACGGCCAAACGAATCTGTTGGCTCCTGGCAAGATGTATTTTCGGGAGTAGAGTAACAGAAAATAACTGTTAAATATCCCTTTTTTTGTTGCGCTTGTGTAATATTCTTCTTTTATTAAAACTAAATCTAACGTTCTGTGTTGCCTTCTTTGAAACAAATTAAAATAAATAAACTGATGACAGTGTTACAGAAAATATTGATATTGTACTGGAAATATAAACACTGCATGCATTGTTTCAGCTGTGAGGATCAGGCTTGAATCCCCCCCACACACCTGGCTCTTGTTGATGGGTTTGTCCCTGCGTCCTGTCTGCACTAACAATTTGTAAGCCAAGACGCCATCATCAGAACCATTCCTGTAGCTGTTGACGGTGATCCGGCCGGCCTTCCAGTCCTCGTCAAACGCCTTCTGGAGTCCTGTGGGGAAACCGCAATGAGACAGATTGGTTAGATTAGGATGTTTTAAAAGGTTACACGCTCTGTTATCTTCAGCCTCCTTTTACGAGTCAATTGCAAAGCCTAAGTTACAGGAAAATGGAACACGTAATGATCCGGCGTGTTAAAACAGAATGTGACACAACTCTGCAACTTAACCTTAACCTCCATAATAAGCGTCATTAATTTTGCATAACTCTATTCCCAACCACAAAGCCTGACTTCAAAAGCCTGAAATCTGTGTGGTTTTAATTCACAGCAATCGTTGGACGATATATCAGTAACATGTGCCTCCTCTTCTATACTTTGCCCTTAACCCATACGTGTATTACTCCCCTTCTCTCGACTCTTCCCCCCTCAAGGCCCATGCTGTGGTCCGTCTGTGGGAGATGTTGTTTTGGGTATCTTTCCTTGGCCTGTCTGGCTCCAATTTGTCCCACCATTGCGGAAAGGAAAATCAGACACAGCTCTCCTCTGTGTGGTTCTCCAGTTCATACACAGACTCCCACAGGATGCCATCGCATAGTTTTTCTAAGACTGTTGTATTTGTTGTTTTATATTCTTTTATTTTCCTGAAAAATTGACCTTTTTAAATGCCTAAATGAGAATCAAGTGTTCATATTAATCTGGGTTTATTACACCATATTTCCTGTTTTTTTTTTTTCTAAGACTCAAACATTCAGAGATTTTCGTTCTTTTTAACTAATTTTAAAAAGCAATGGATGGATGGACGGATAATAGATGGATAGATTTCAATTTAACTTTCAATACAATTTTACTGCTGCCGTTGAATGATCTGCAGTTCAATTCCTAAAGCCAAGAATAAAAGTATTGCCTAAAACATCTCAATCAAGACACAGTGGGTTTTAATCAGGCACCCAGTATCTGTTGTGCAATACTTCCTCCTTTTAAACTGCAGCCTGATGTCTTGTTTGCTGTGGATTCATGTCAAACGTTTGGAAAATTATGATCTCAAAGCTCTTTCAGGAGAAACTAAACGACTGCCATGCCTCAGCTATTCTCAAGAAGTTAAAACTGATCAAATACAAAAGTGTGAATAACACGGCGGTTGGAAACAAATTTCCAGGCAACTAAAACTGTCACAGAGAGCGGTCTGCTTAGCGTCTGGCTAAAGTCCTGATTGGAAAACAGGGTTTATTTTCACCGTTCAGCCAGTCCCTGAAGTAGTGGAGCCACATGCGGGGCAGTGTGCCGTTATCCTCTTTCAACACGTAGCGAATGCTGTGGAACCTCTGGTGGAGCTGGTGCAGGAGAAGCTGGCTCTGGGTGTAGTCGGCCCGCTGCGTCACCACGTACATATTGTAGAAGGAGAAGAACTTGAACTGAGCGCCGATAAAGTCGTATTCGCTGGACTCTCTGGGGACGATGTCTGTCAGCTCCAGGCCGTCCCGCACCTGGGTGGTCCCGTACAGACTGATTCCCAGCAGGCCCAGGAATAGCATAATCACGACCACCTGGAATCAGAGGGATGGATGGGCAGACGAATCAATTAAAACCGAGTCACTAAGGGACAGAAATATGAAAGACTGATGCTTGATCACAACAGAATAAATATCCAGGGTGTAAAGATGAAGAATTTAAAAGGTGATTTTAAGAGATAAAACAACACATACTGGTGCCCCTATTTCAAAGTAGAACTAAAATGAGGCCTGAGCTTTTGAAATGTATTTTCTAAGAATAATATGTTCCCCCCTTAATACAACAACTTCAAGAGTTGCACAATCCACCAGAATTTATTTTAATTTTAGTATAGACACAGCTCATCTATGTGCAGAATCACACACCGCAAAAACAATTTAAAAATGAGTAAACATTTCCTAAAATAAGTGTATTTACCCTTAATTTGAGAATATAAAGAGGATTTGCCAATGGAGTAAACATTTTTACCCTTAAAATAAGATGATTAGATATTATGCACTTAAAATAAGAGACTGCAATTGTTTTTTTTTATTTTAAGTGTAAACTGTCCTCTTTCATTGGCAAAATGTCTCCCTTACCTGCTCAATGCAGAAGAAAATGCATTTATTTTAAGAAAAATTGACTTACTTAGATTTGAGTTTTCTGTAGTGTAAAGAAAATGAAACACAAAAACTGGTCATGGATAAAGTTGCAGTGAATTTCTGTAGTAGATTTGGTTAATAAAAAACTTTGACCGTGTCCCAGAGATCTGTTCCATGGATGTTTTGATAACAGAAAGCCTGAAGCACAACTGCAACCTACCACCACATGACAAGTACTAGTAGAGAACTCTATACTGGGCTTCAAGGAACAGAGAGAAGAGGAAAAGACATTATTAAAAGAAAATCACAAGAAGCTCAGTTCCTGTTTCCACAAGCTGTGACAGGTGGACAGATCCAAATATTCGGATGAAGTTTTTTTTGGCCCAAATGCAAAAGACTAAATAGGAGGCAGAAAATTAAAACGATGTGATAATCCTGTTCACAATAACAACAATTCAAAAGAAGAAAATACTAATTGTGGCAAAAACAGCCTCTGGAGGGCTGGCACCAAACACACATGCTAAAAAGTTTGGATTTTTATTGTCCAAACCATTTTTGTGTTCTAGTCTACTTTATAAATATTCCACAGTTTATGGTGTTGACCACATAAAATTGCTCCACAATACATGAAAAATTTGTGGTTGCAGTGTGACAAAGTATAAAATAGGTATATTGCAGAAGTAGTCATGCATTTGTGAAGCACTTTGTTAAGTACAGGCCACCAGATGTACTTTAGCTGAGTGGAGTGGCCACCCAGACTGAGGTCAGACTGTGCTGAGTGTGTGAGTGACTCACATAGGAAATGACCACAATCTCCACCCCAGACTCCCCCCCTTCTGATCTGCTCACTCTGACTAGCCGTTCTTTTCAAATTATCACCCCAGTGACTCAGTGAAATAAATACACCTTTACCCCAAACAGAAGCATTTATTCTCTCTTTGTTTTGATTTTTTTTAAACCAAAAAAATGTATTAAGAAGCTAGACGAACCTTGGTGGTGGGTCGCAGAAGGAACGGAGCGTAGTGCTTCTCAGCGAAAGAGGCCAAGGTCCAGCGGGAACAAGAAGGCTCAAGGCAATCCAGGCCCACAGAGGCATCTCCGACCTGAGACAGCAGGTCCCGCGTGGAGCTGTTGCTCTCCGGGCTCTGGCTGGTCGTCGGGGCTGAGTCAACCGGAGGAATCATGCAGGCGCTGGATGTGGCTGCAGGATAATGATGGGCGAAGGCAGTGGAGGCGCCGTTACCTCTGGTGCCGTTGTTGTTACCCAGGTTGTTGCCACGACCGTTCCTGCTGCTGCTGATGTTGTTGTTGTTATTGTAACAATCGTTGCTGTGGTTGCCTCTCGTTGGGACCGGGTTGATCGGCTGCACCGAGATCTGCGACCTGGGCTCGGCTGTGGTGTAGAAGGCTTGGGTTCGGGGGTCGTACTCCGTCCTGAGCTGCACCGTGGACTGCATGGTGATTTGGGTCTGCTGGGCGAAGCTGTGGCTGCTGTAGCTTGGGGGAGGGGTGTGATAGGAAGGGGGGGACGTGCGATATGACGGCGGAGGACTGTAGTGTCCTGCGTCTGCTCCATCCAGGTATGCCTGAGGCTCGATCTGTATCACCCTATTGGCACACGGGCTGAGCAGGTAAAGAGAAACATAAAAAAAAATCAAACAATTACCAGCTGGAATTTCAAAAAAAATTTAAAAGAAATTATATGGGGAACTAAAAGCAGTAGAACCTTTTATTTTTAGGACAACAATGCATCTGTTAGAAATATTTGTCAACCTTTTTACATTCTGGATCTTCGTCTACCAACTGCATGAAATACTGAGGTAAAAATCCAACAATGGAACTCAATAGCGCAATTTCACATCTGCACAACCACAGAGCCAACAAGCATGCCTGGGCTGGAGGGAAAACTGGTAGAGTCTAATAAAGACAGTGACAGGTAAACACACAGTGAAGAGACTGAGCAGTCAGACAGACAGAGACAACTTTAGCTCTAATTAGGTTTCGACTAAAGACGGATTGTTGTTTGGATAATGTTGTCCTGAAGCCATTTCTTAGAAGATTAAAGAGATCAGAAGAAAAAAAATGAAATGAAGTAAAAGGAAGACAAACATTTCATTTAGAAAAGTAAGAACTAATCTTACCTGTAGAAGCAGCAGAAGATGTCAAAGCGCCTTTCTTCTCGTCGGTACAGATCCATGCTGAGGATGGCGGGAAAGATGAGCAGCACCATGGCAAAGTTAAACACAACTACCACTGCAGCCTGAAAGAAATATAAAGAAGAGGTGATTTTATTTCCTAAGAGCTGAAAGACAAAATAGATACACAATTAGCAGCAAAAATACAATTGTTTACAAAAGTATTCATACCCCACAAACTCATTAGGTAAATTGAGCTCGGAGACTACTTGATTTTATCGATTAATCAAATATTATTATATTATATTATCTTTGTATTATTATTTACAAAGATTTTATTTTTGGAAAATCGGGATCTCCACCCCCCCATGGAAGCCCCCCTTGGCTTCTACAGATCAGAGTGACAACAGTTCATCACTTGTTGTTCTTAGATAAATTAAGAACTGATAACAGCTGTAAACATTCAGTGCTATATTATCACTGTTTGTAGCACAGATCGACCAATACAGGTTTTAATAAGGTCAATTATTTTGACATTAGTCTAACCAATCCCGATATGTACTGGTGATGTTTTGAGCTGACTTCTGAAGTCTAAAAATTAGAAAATACAAATGTTAAGGGGAATTCAGATCAAGCACAGTTTCCACAACTACAAAAAACATTTTAATGTTCTATTTAAAGCTTTCATGTTTGCTACTATCATGTGATGATGAAATCTTTGCGTGATCCGAGTCCAACTGCTCCGAGGCACTCTGGTCTTAAACGCTCACGACAGTAAGGCCTTGAACACCGCGTTCACCACTTGGACACACTGTACCCAAACTGAATTTCCCCTCGGGATCAATAAAGTATAATAATTGAATTGAATGGAAGAATGGGGCCCTTACTCCACGGAAACTCCTTGCATTCATTGGAACCACGGGGTAAAAGGCCCATTAAGGTGAGAGAGTTAACCGATATTAACTCTTTTTGATATCCCAAGCAGCGGACTCCTGCTAGGGTTATCAAACCTCCCCATTAACTGGACTAAATCTGATTATTATTTGCCAGTAACAACTTAGAAGATTCTGGAAAATGAAATGTTTTAGCAATTACCTTGCAAGCAGGATTTGTCATTGCACAGGCTCCCGAAAAATACATCTTTCCAAGTGCCAGCAGATACATTTGGCCTCCATACAGAAATGTTTCACACCAATGAAATGCAGCGACGTATATGACGTCACCGCGTCACACAGCATGCTGAAGCAGAAGAAACATTGCCGCACCGGTTTTAGCTGAAATCCCCTTTTTTTGTAAAGCGAGCAAAATGGTGCAATTTTCTTACTTTGAGGAAGGGAATACGGTTTCGTTTTCACACTGACCAGATTTTGTAAAAGTTTGATTTATCAGTTAACTCTGCTAGTTTTAAAACAACTCAAACTGCTACTGCTGCTGTGATGTGCTAAAAACTCCACATGGGAGGCAGGTACCCAATCAACTCAAAGAATTGTACCTCCCTTTTGCAAACAGTTTCTATGGGAGCCATCGGAAGGTCGATCCGTGTGGTATAATTAAGATTCTACACAACACAACAATCTGGCTTTTACCAGGTGAACAAAGCAATGCTGTGGGTCTTTTCACAGATTTGTTAAAATACATATTTGATAGTGTGAAGCATGAAACTTTGAGTTTCACACTAAATTTTCTTTTGGGATTTTTTTTCGGAGCAAGTTACTGGTAATAAATGAAATACAATGACACTTGTTCTGAAGCTGTGTCCAAAGATCCCATCAGAGTTTTGTTCTGAATGAAATGAGGTACAGTTGGTTTAAACACATAAATATCTGACACTTGGATTGATGACTCCCTCACTTTTAAATGTCATGTGAAAAACCTTGTCAAAAACCTAACAATAAGTTGGCCACAATAAGTTGCATTTTCTGTATGCTGCTAGAAAGAGGCTTGCTGGTGCAAGTATTATGTCTGCATTGGACTTTGGAGATCTTATATAGGTATATATTTGCTTTCTCACACTCTTAGAATGCTTGACTCTGTCTATCTCACCTTTCTTAAGTTTATTATAATCTGCAAAATGTCCACTGTGATTTATTATCAGTGACGGGGTGGCCTGGTTTGGCTTCTTGAAGGTTTTTCCATCGGTTAACTTTTCTTTATAAAGCACTTTGACTGCTTCCAGCATTTATCTGTCATGTAATTCAACTTGCTGCTTCTTTTTGTCCTTTTTTCTAGGACTGAATTGGGTAAAAAAGCTTGCGGTCACAAAAGATTTATGCTTGCCACATCCACGAGGTATGCTGGGCCGAATCACAACATTTTAGCTTCCACGCTTGCTTAAGTGCTTTTACTTACAAACTTGGAGTTCTTAAGGCCGAGTCCATAATATGTTCTCAATTGGCTATATTTTTCTGTTTCCTCTTTTAAATGTATAACTTTTTGTCCTTTATTTGTGGCCTCCTTTGTGACAGCCTCTTGAAATATATTATATTTTTATCTCACTGGGACTTTTCTGGTTAAATAAAGGTTGAACAAGAAAATGGCCAAGTCAAAGCTTAAGATTTAAATCCAGTTAAAAATCTGTAGAAAGGCTTATATATTTAAGTTGCATCCTTTTCTTTCTACATAACAACAGCTCAGCAGTTTTTATTAGGCCATCTTGTAAAATCCCCATATAGTAGATTGAAGTTTGTGGCTCAACATTACAAAAAGAAAAAGGTTTAAAGAGGAATGAATACTTTAGCAAAGAACTTTTAAGTATTTACTTCAAAGAACCCCCATCTTTTTAATTGAGTACAAGAAGCCCAAAATTGCAAAAACAACTATAAAGATGAATAGCCTGTAAAAATACAGCTCAAAAAGAAAAGTCATGAATGTAAAAGAAAAAAATTGCCTTTCAACGTGTTTTTTTTTTTGTCTTCTTCAAGGAAGAAACAGAGACTGTGAAGCGAGAAACAAAAAGGGGAAAAAAAACACAAGGCATGTGTATGTGTTAAAGAAGCCAGTACAATGTTGTGGTTAAGTATTTGAAGGTGGTGCACTGGAGCAGAGGCTGGGGGGTTGGGGCCCTGCCCAGAACACAATCTGGATATTGCGTAGTTGCCAGACCGCCACAGACACACACACACGCACACAAACACATGCAGAGAAAAGCACACAATCGTATGTGCTGTGTGCCAGACCACCCAAGAAGCCAGAGGCCCGCAGGCTCTGAGGTGATGAGCAGGCACTGCGGCTGCACAGACAACTCAGACAAAAATCCACATAAACACACACAAATCTTGAGCTTTAAAACTGTACAAGCTCCTACTTAAACCACACCCCAACACCAACCAGACACATACATGAAAACACACTTTCCAACTCCATTAGTGGGAAAAGAATCATCTTAAAAATATTGTTTTGATGTAAACTGATACTGAAGGGAGGAAGTAAAGTAGCCAGGGAGAGGGTAGGTGATAAATCAATCAGATATGGAAAGTATTCTTGTAAATAAAGAGGTACAATGAGCTCTTCTTTATGTTGTCCCCTTCTGTAAACAAAACCACAAGTATAAAGTATGCAGGGCATGCCAATGTGTGTGGTACACAAGTATACAAAATGAAGCAGCATTATTATACCCACAGGGTAAATGGATCATGTTTGACAGACTTGCTGTACCAAAGTTATCTATCAACACGTGGTAATATCATACAACACATGGTGACATCTTACAGCACTGGGCTGAATGTGTACCTGTGTGAGCAAAAGAGTTAAAGCCCGAGGCACAGAAAGACCAAGAAAGACGAATTTGTCCACTTTTACCAGTAAAATGTGTCACTTATGTAACTGGGAATATTTGAAAATATCTTTTTTTGCCTCAAATAAAATTTCATTTGAATGTTACCATTTTCTTCTACCCTCTAAATGTAATTTTGAGCGTTTTAAATAAAACAACCGCTTATGACAGTGACAATGAAATGACAAAGTAAAGTTTTAAAATATTTGTTTTGACTGGTTTTCCCTTCAGTATATGTGAAGTGTTATGACTAACGTACAAACAATTTGGCAGAGCACAAAAGAAGAAAAACAGCAAAGCCCAGTATACTTCTAAGAAAATAATAATTTTCTGTTGTATTGCAGAATATGCTATTTTAATTTTTATAGATACCACACAGTAAACTAAATGACAGTTTTGCAGGTTTTTAGGGTAAAAAATCTTGCGTTTAAATTTGGCTTATTTTCATGTAAAATCTCAAAGGCTGCATCTGCATATTGCTAGGAGGGAAACCTACAACTCATACAGTAGCTTTGTTTTGCTCCACCACCGAGTCTTTTGTATGTCTGTCGGCCATTAAGCTGCGTGCTTGAAGTAAGCACACGGCGACTTATGCAGATAGGCTACTTAGTTTTGAAAATGTATTTGAATCTAGTAGCAATATTATTTTCAGGGGTTCAGTATGACTAAAACGTAAGCAGCTGTTTTATCTAGGTTGAGCCAGTGCTAATGTTTTTTGTGGTGACCCGAAACATCCAACTTTGTGTTATAAAAAAAAAAAAAACAGTATGAAAGAATTAATGATGTTAATAAAAACTGCAGTGAAATCCGACTTTTAGAGGACAAACTGCAGATGAAACAGCTCAGAGATCGTCAGTCGCAGGATGTTGGTAAAAATAATCCACAGGGAAGATAAAGGTCTTTTCATCCAGATGTTTGTTTTTAGCATGCTGTACCTCTAAGGGTGTCAGGCGTTAACAGAAATATAAAAAGTCCATGTAGTTACTAAATGTTGCACTCAGTTTTACAATCTGTGCACACAGATTACTAAACTGTACTCTTGGTTTGGTGAATGAGACAACAAATATGCTTAAGAGGGATGATCTGTGGCTTTTCCAGCCGTGGAAATTTTTAATAAACAAAAAATAAAATTAGAAAAGCAGGAATAACAAGAAAGTTGAATGATGTTTGTCTGTTACATGCTCATAAATATTGTAATACAATGCTGTAAATTATTTTTACCATTGACAAATAGTGCTGCTTGTTCAATAAGTGTGCCATCAGTGGCTACACATATGCATTCACATACGCACACACATCTTCAGCAATTAAATAACTACCCATTGCCCAAATCACCAAAACCATAGCAAAATGTATTCACCCATTTACAGTGACTAAGAGAGCCCAATTATGTCCACTGCCCTCTATCCGTCTCATATCTTCAAACCAGTTTGAGCCTTTCCCTAAAGCCATGCTTGGGCATATATTATCTGTAATTCAACACTGAGTTAGTTCCATATTTTTATGAATTGATTGAAATGTACTTTACTTTTATGTTCAAACAACTAAGAGTTTTGAAATTTAGATTAATCTTGTAATTACACCGACCATTTCTCAACAAGTTTGCCATCTGGCAGCTGTTTATTTCTATTTTCATACAGTAATTGTGAGGATTGAAATTGTACCAGATCAGCAGAAATAAGCATCACATCTATATTCCTTTTATAATTTTCAAATAAGAGGTACTAATTATCTCCGAATTCAAGGACGATTTTTTTTTTAAACCACTTTTAGTTTTATCTCTGTTGTGATATCCCATAGGTGTTATAAGCCCTTATCTGCATAGAAAATATCATTTGAAAACATAACAAACTGTCATACTTCAAAAAACGTACATATGTAAGTAATGTAGAGTATAAACACCACAAGCAATGTCCAAGCTTGATAAACACCCATTTTCAGAAGTTGTTGCCTGTTACTTACACTTGCTGACTGTGCTAATCTCTTAAAGAAAAAACAAAAAAAAAACCATCCTGAATAAAACTCAAAATCTTACCTTTGTAAGTTTTTAACTGTTTATTTTACGGATTCATTAGTTTGTTCATTTTAGCTCGAAGCAAAACTATTGCATCTTTCAACAACTCAGCACAGTCGGATTTGGAGCTCTTTGAAATTTCTTGAATACTTAAATACTAACAATAAGCAGCTTTGAACAAAAGCACTGCTTTTGCAGTTAAGCTCTAGTTCTTATACTTTCTTACTAAATGTTAAAAGAGAAAATCGATTTGGACAGGTCAAGGTTTTACAAAAACAAATGCAGAAATTTGACTCAGCATTTTGCTCATAGTATTTGTATTCCAGATACCCTAAGAAAAGAACAACAAGCAGAAGGGAAGCAGACTTCACAGTCATGAGTGAGGTATGGTATACAGGCATAGGTTCTACAGGTTGAACAATCATTTGTTTTGTTTATCTTTAGTGATCATATCATTTGCCCCCAATCCCCTGTTAACAGAAATGATTTTAACTTTAAGTGGTGGAAGAATTATTTATTCAATTTCGTAAAGCCAAAACATTGCCACAACAATTAGGTAGTGCAGCAAGATACTTCATCTCCATAACAGATATTACATCAACATTATATTAGAAGATTTTGTGCCACAAGATGTTGTTGGACCTGCATTACTCAACAACAATGACAAACATCTTACCAGATTTAATGAAGATTTAGCAGAGAAATCATTCATAATAGACCCATCACAGTGACACCACTGGCTTATAGCCAGTGTTCTACTATTGACCAAAACAGCAAGCTGTGTTTTTCAAACATGTTTCAATAACTTTCACTCTACTGCTGGAAGGATTTTTTCCTTTGAATCACGAATAGTTTATTCTCCTTTTAACTTTGTACAGTATAGCCATGACTGAGAGCCTTCATAGCCTTCACAGGTCTGTGATTATTGGAGGCATTTGGTTAGAAACTAGTCTGGTGACGTCTATAATTACTGACAGATGTTAGAGAAGTCAGAGTTCCCCTCTGGTTTTCCTGGTGTTAGTGCGGGAACACACACATGCACAAAGACACACAGAAATACGCACACACACACACACTAGACAGTCTGTTGCTTTTCAACCCTCCCACACAGACTATACAGACCCCTGCTCAGCTCTTGCACACAAATCCAAAGCAAGGCTATCCAAGAACACCCATTCGCACATGCAATCGGATTCAGTTACACAGAGCCGGCCGCAATCTGGACACAGACCGGGACCACCGCTTGACAGCCTCAAAGGAGGAGGGAGAGGGCGGGTAGATTTAGGGAAAAACATACAAGTGCCTTCAGTTTGATGAATGAAATCAATAAAACAATGGTCTGGAGAAAATCGAGAGGTAAATATTACAGGAACATGACTTAGTCCCATGCATACATTTTCACACTGACTGCTCTGAGCATACCTGCAAGGAAAAAGCTCGAAGCGCTGGGATGGGAATGAGGGCGGCCATGAAGAAGGCCGTGACATTGCTGATGGAGGTGAGAGCCACGCTGGCCCCTGTCCTCTTCAGGCACTCCCCCGTACGGTCCTGTCAGAGACAGAAAGCGCAAATGGAAGGAAAAGCTATTAAACCTCTGATCAGCTCTCAGCCAGCGGCAGATGTGTAACACACCAGATTATAAACAATTATAGTTAAACCGACATGATTGACAGTGATTGCAATGTCTTTTGAAGCCCTGAAGTGCTTGGAAAATTCTCCAGTGCTTGTCTGCCTCGCTTTAAGGTGCAAAAACAAAACCAAAAACTGAAATAATCCTTTTCACAAAACTAAGAGATTCACATCCAAACAAATATGTACGGTTTTGGGTTAAAAAGGTAAAGATCTACGAACACATATGGCCACACAGGGAGCATCTATAGGTATATCCATCCATGTGTTTGTGTGTGTACTTGTGTATGTCACCTATTAAGACCCGTTCTTGGTATATTCACAAACTTTCTGAGGACCAACGGACCTTGGGGCGATAAAGCTTGATCCTAATGAGGTGGACAGTCATTGCTGGTGTTATGGAGTCAGTTCAAAGGTATGTCTTGAATTAACTTTGGGGTAAAGTAAAGGTTGAGGACTATATCGGTAATAATTAAGGTAAATGTCAGGGTTAGGCATAAATGCAATAAGCAAGACAAATGTAAGTCAGTTGTATGTCTTAATATGAATAGAAATACAAACATGTGTGTTTGTGTGTGTCAGACAGAAAAGATCAAGTTGAGCTCTGTTTTTTTTTCATCTCGGATACACAAAGGAAGCTTGGGGGTAGGGGGTTGATGAGAGCTAGAAGGGGAGGGGAACAGCAGAAAACAAAAACAAGCAAATACATGCCTCGAGATGAACTCTTCAAAATCCAAACAATTACGTCCCATGAGAAGATAAAGAGATACACTCTGCATGTTACAATCTGTGCCTCATATCACTATAAAACATACTGACTACATTTAGTTTGGAAAGAAAAAAAATACAAAGTGCATGCAGATTTAAAGTAATATTATAAGAATGACCATAAAACGGTAGACGGCTTGGCTAGTAATGAGATAAAACACTATGAGGCATTGCTTAGATTAATGGGCTGAGTGTGTGGCACATGAGCTGTCTGATGTTACTTCACAGGCACAGACAGGTTTTCACACATTCCTCCGCAGAGGAGATAAGACATGAAAGGAGCAGGAGCAGAGTAAGTCTGGGTGTTTTGCCTCACCTCGAATGGTATCCTCTTGTTCTGTCCAGTCTCACTGAAGGCATGAGCGAGAAGGAAGACGTCATCCACTCCAACTCCCAGAGCAAGAAAGGGGAGAACCTGCAGAAGGTCGCCAATATATATCAAACCGCTAAGTATTGTTTTCAGATTTTAAGAAGCCAGACAGGCAACAATACGGAGAGCGTAATCCTGAGTGATACTGTCTTTTTCAAGACTCTCACTGATAACCACGCTGTTCATTCTCATGAAGCTTTTATGATTAAAAATAAACTTTATCAACAGGCCTGACTGATTCCTTAAGGTTAAACATGCATAAAAAATATATACAAAAATCTATTTTTTTATTTCATTTTTTTCTTCAAATATTTAACAACTTGGCTAAACATAATAATAGTTTCTATTCTCCTTTTTCTAGCTGGTGATAGACTAACATTTTATACCTGGACAAATTACAAAACATGTGTTGCTTTAAAATACTGTGTGCTTAGTTTATTGCTGGGAGAGATAAAATAACAAATATTTAATAAAATTATTTTACAAGTTGAATTATAAAATAATAGATAAATAATATATACTTGGCCATATGGAGACCACTGCCCTCATACATAAGCTTTAAATTCCTACAGATTTAACTGCGATTGTAGCTTTAGTGAGTATTAGCCTAATTGCATGTCTCTTTTTGTGACATTTTAACATAAGTCAAGACAACCTAAAATGGAAGGAAGTCTACAGAAACAGGGACTGGACCAGCTCCTATCCCTGTTTTTCCCAGTTAACAATAACTTGACCTGACAAACTGATGGTTGAAGGGAAGCTGCCCTCCATCATGTGTGTGAGTTACCTGCGTGGTGGCAGCATTGAAGGAGATTCCCAGGAGAGAACAGAGGCCCAGACCGGCTGCCACAGACAGCGTTACCAGCAGGACGCCAGCCAGCCCCACGGCACCCTGGGACTTGGCACAGTCCCACCGCAACATAGTCAGACACGCATAGGCCAGCTGGTCACAGACGGAAAAACAATCATTTACATTCTCTTTGCTTTTATCTACTATTTATTTCACTTATTTCATTTGAAAACAAAAGAAAAAAGTTTTGCCTTCAGTTTTGGCCGAACTCTTACCATCAGCAGGTATCCACAGGCCACACGGATAACACTGATGTCAGAAAAAGACTTGAGAATGTCCTCCAAGGTGGTGGTGGTGAAAGACAACACTTTCTGGGATGAATTTGCTGCCACACTATGCAGCACTGCCTGAAGAGGAATGTATGAAAAACCAAGAGGGGCAGTTTTAGCCTGAGCTTAGGAAACCCAATGCTTAGCTTTAAGCTTTTAGAAACCTTGAAATTAATTTTTGTTGCATAAATTAACAGAACATTTGAACTTGGATCCGCTCTGATTAGAAAAACTTCTTGGGGGCATCCTAGCCAGCTGAAATTTGTAAGTGAAAGTATACTGGTATTAATTGTAAGCATTTAGATATTGTGTTGTCATGATTGCATGATTGCAGCCCTGCCCTGAGTGTGCTGATTGCTCATTGCCCTCACCTGCACGGTGCTGCTCCCTATTTAAACAGCTGCTCGTCACCAGCTCAGTGCGAGATCGTCTGTTGCTCCAGTCACGGCTTTCAAGCCTTGTCTCATGTTTCAAAGTTTTCTGATCCTGCCTGTTTTTTGACCACAGATTTTGCCTTGTCCCTTGGTTGCTGAAGGATTTCTGACCTACTGCTGATGAACCCTGCCCGACTCTGACCTTGTCTCAAGTTTTTCTGATTTCTGGATCTTCATTGCCTGTGGCCCTCCTGTGAATGAACCTGGATTGTCCCCTGACTCAGCCTCTGGTTGGTGGAATTTGTCCCTGTCGTCTGTTTGTCCCCTGAGCCCTCTAGTCCTCCCTTTGCCCATCCACCTTACCCCTCCCTGGCTGGATCCCCGACCCCAATGGACCTCCCCCTTCCTGACCCACTAGCCTGACTACTCCCTGCTTAGCCTCTTACCTTTATTTTTTTGTAATAAAGACATTTTGTGAACCAACTCTGGTCTTGGCTGCGTTTTGGGTTCTGGCTGATTTTGCTTGTATGTTACATTGTTCATAAACCATAGATTAGGTTAAATAACAGGCTGAACAAAGTAAAAGAAAATAAAACTTTAATGCGAGAGCGTTAAGTCATGGAATCAAAAACCAACATATTGTTGGGCAATAGATGGAAAAAGATAGTTTGACATTTGAGCGAAGATCAGTGTTGGGTCTCTTGTATTCTGACACGTTATTACCACAAACTTTTATATCTTTGATATGTTTTATAGGATTTTGTGACTACACCATACATTGTTGTAAAGCTCAATTTAAAGTATAAAAGAATTTATTCCAATGTCTTCAAATTCTAAAAACATGAATTGAATCTTAAACTGATTCAACAAAATCAATATGTAGTTCAAATAGCTCTACTGTGATGGGAAAAAAAATACATAATGCAATTTTTTCATTCTTTTAATCTTTTTGCTATAAGACACCACCTCTTTGCATTAAATTATAGAATATACTGAGATTTGCCATTGTAACATAAATTTTAAAAAAGTGAAATGGGTATGAATACATATTCAAGGCACTGTAGGAGTTTAAGCAGACAGCACCTTGATTCCTTCTGTTTTTTTTTACTATCAAAGGTGGACAAATAGTTTCTATCTCTAATTCTAGTTACAGCTCAAAGGGAAGCAAGACTGACTGTCACATTAGGTAACCAACACTATCACCCACATGTAAACTTGCACATGCGTGTTTTTACAGACACGTCAAAAAATTCATAACACACAGTGACAAAGTCTGGCATCTTTTTCTAACCCTTCGATTCATTTTACAGTCGATTCCTTAGTTAAGAGATCTACACCACACAGACACATACATGTATAGGGGTCATGTGGGCCCCCCAAAAACAAAGACCAGATGATGTCACACACGAGCCACCAATGGGGCCACAGCTGGGAAAGTGATTGTGTGTGAATTCTCTATTGTTGCATGTGTGTGTGTTTGTGTAAAAGTGAAGCTGAAGAAAGAGAGATATCCAGCACTCTCTTAATGTATTCCAGACACAGACGCCTCTTTTATTCGGTGGCTCCTTTCCACTGAGCAGTGAGAAGCTTCATCCCTTCTACCACACACCAACAGCGGTTCGACTATCTATCAGAGGCTCAGGCCTTAGACGAGTCCTTTGGGGTGTACACCTGTATCCAGCTTCTGATGTAATAAGTGGTTGCAGAGGATTTAGAGCAGATTTCTCCCCCGCTGTTTCTAAGTCGTTAGCCCTCACCTCAGAGTATTTCCTCTGCCAGGCTTCCAGTATAGCTGCGGCCTTTTCTTCGTTCCAGTTGATGTGGGAAACCTCTTCCCAGTCCCGAAAGTGATCGAACATCTGCTTTGGGGTCATCAGCTGGAACATGGTTTGTAAAGCCTGGGCACTGGAGTGCACACAACGAAGAAGACGAATGAAAGGAGGAAGGAAACAAAACAACAGCAAAGAATGAAAGTCAGAGTTAAACAAACATCAAAAAAACTAGTCCCTGGATTGTGCATGTGAAAAAAAATGACTTGAAGATTTGCAGTTGGCTTTAATCTAAACAACTGAAAAGCATCTGGCCCCAAACAAGAAGTGGAGACGGTGTATTTTTGGGAGGTTTGGATCTTTTTCTCCTTTTATTAGATGTCTTATTCCATCTTTCTCCACAGCACCTGATTACAAGAGCCATGATATCAAACAATGAATAGTACACAACCTAAATGAGCACATTAGCAAGCCAATAAAGTAGTTTAAGTGATTAGTTATTAACAAATGAGATTTGACTAAGGAGCAACTTGTGAACAGAGCTCAAGTCCGTGTGTGTATTTTCACATCATCCAAAACGCAACAAAACAAAGCAGCAGACATTAGCCTGACATTCCTTTTATGAATGTGATCTTTGTGGTATGGTGATAATCACTGTAATGGTGGCAGTTTGAAAACAAGATGTAAAAACCCGCGTGCCAGCAGCAGAAACACACACACACGCAATGTGAAAAAAACGCAACGGCACTGTAATGATCCAACCTTGCCAGGAAAACACAACCACAAAACACAAAGAATGCCCCCAACTGTACTCTGCAAACAGTGTGTATATGCTTTTCTACATATCCTTTGGTGGCAGTAAAACTCCAGTTTAGTTTATAGGTACACAATATGCAATATATATATATATATATATATATATATATATATATGTAGCTGTTTCTTTAACAGTAAAATAACATCACATTTTTCTTGTTAGAATTTGTTTGTTGTTGTGTCTTGGTCATAAACTGCATAAAGGGTGAACGCACATGACAATTTGCCTCAGCTTTGACCCGGTGCTTGTGCATGTACCCCAAATTGCTGTATATTTGAACAAACCAGCTGAGCAATAGATCACCCTGGCCTGTGTGTGTGTGTCTGTGTTTGCTACAGAGTCAGTGAGAGCGTAGTGTCCAAGCAGAGAAGCAACAGCTGGAGCTCGTAGGATTTCACTGGAATCTGCTAATGACTGCGAGATTTATGACGTACAGCACACATGCATACTCAGAAAGCATAAGAGAACAAAAAAACATTCTGCGTCTCAAGGATAAGCCTCATCACAATCCCTGCGGGGTTCTTACGAAGCATCCTGTGTGTTAACATTAGAATGTTACCTGAGTAGGGGTCCGCTGCCGTTCTTTATGGTGCCCCCAACAATGAGTTCCTCCTGCCAGTGCATGTACTTCCTGGACAGACCGTAGCAGCCACCACTCAGAATCCTTGCCACATTGAATGGCTGTGTTGATAAGAAAGCAGTGGGTATAAAATTAAAACTCAAAATTCAAAGAAATATCAGCTGGCAGACAATTAAAAATTTGATTTTTTTTTTCCTGAATACTGAAGGCAACAGATTGCATTAGTCAGAACATGGAGTTTAAATTTGATATTTAAACTGAAAGGCTAATGTAAATGATAAATATAGCTTATTTGGCAAATTGACTGTCCTGATTAAAAAAAGCAGGTAATAAATATAATCAGAGGTACATTGTTTACGATTTCTTATAGTTGAAAATACAAGAATCAGTTTAAGATGTTGTACGCAGGTTAACAGGGAAGACTGAAGTTTTGTTTCTTTGAAAAGACTCTTTATTAAAGCATTATAGTTTATAATTTTTGATACATTTTTAGAAATAATATCTGACATGCAGCCTGACTGTGATTCAGAGAACAACGATGTATTTCTAAAACAGAAGAAAAAGTTATTGGAAGGAGGAAGTGAACCTGAAGATATCTATGACTTTTTTATGGTCTAAAATGTGGAGTTCTTAAGACCTTACAGAAACTGTTTAAGGGGGTCCAAAAAGCAAAGGTCTAAAAGGAACAATAATGCAAAAGTATGAAGGGTGAAAACAGAGAAATCCCGAGCACCCAACACATGTATCTCTCTTTTACAGCAACCTGAATATAGAACTGATATATCTGCTTCAAACACAGTTTCCTCTAAAATGGCTTCTTGTTGCCTGATTTTTGGTTGACACGTTGAACATTGACGCACCAACTGTAATCCATCAAACCATCTGTCCGGGAGCCAGTATCAGGACATACCTCACCCTCTAGATCAGGGATAGGCGACATCGGTCCTTGAGAGCCACTGTCCTGCAGCTTTTTTATGCATCCCTGCTCCAACACACCAGAAATAAAAGGCCAAATTACTTCCTTGGCATGTCCGTAAGTTTAGCAGAGGCCTGGTAACTAACCATTTATTTGTTCCAGATATGTTGAAGAAGGGATGCATGCAAAAGGTGCAGGACCAGTGGCACTCGAGGGCCGACATTGGCCAACACTGCTCTATTGAGTTATTTACCCAACATTACAACCACTTTCAATCCCTGATTGGTTAATATGATGTAAATTGAAAGAAGCAAAATGTTATTTTGGTCTACTTGTGCATCTACCACTCATTCCCAGTGTTGCTTTACTCTATTTGCAGCACTTGAAACATTGACTGTCGCTTTGCTCCTGATTACACCTTTACATACAGATATTATGTTTATCACCCTCTTTATTTTCATTGTTCACATTCGACGCAAATGTATCATAGCAATCCTTGTTATGACTTTATTTTCACCTGAAATCATCTTCCTTCAGCACCAACTTGCAGACCTGAAAGTGTCTATGTTGGCTTGTCCAGTTAGAGCTTAGCTGCACTGCTATCACAAAACCAAAAATTGTTGCATCTTTTAGATTCTAACTAGCCAATAAGGAGGACGCACCCAACATTTTTTTAAAAAGGTCCTGACTGGTGAATGGTTGGTCAGAACCTCAGTGAAAGCACCATGTATCAACACTAATAGGTTGCACTAACTACAACCATCTTGAAAAAAAAAACCTTTACAAGGAAACTAATATATTGGGAACAAATCACCTGTTTATCTCAGCTTCTAGAACAAAGAACTAAAATGCTCTGGGCTTTTTTCATTTTTCTCTTTCATCATTTTGTGCTTTTTTTTTCTTGTTTTATATCAAATGGTTTCAATTCTAAACTTGTATTGAATATTTAAAACTCTTCTGCAAAACATCAATTCATAACTGCATTGGGGGCGTTTTCTAAAATGTACAAAAAAGTGAATCAACCAAGAGTCAACATAAGCAGATAACAGGATGGCTTAAAATATTATAGCAAAGTTTTCTTGGTTTATTCTTAAGAGCTTTCAGAAAGTTGGATTTGAAAGAGGTATGTAAGTATTCTTCACCTGACGGTTAGTAATGTTAACACTGTTAATCGTATTTACTGCTCTCATGTAAATAGTCTTAAATAAAACTTGATGTAGCTCCACATCTGAATCTGAGGCTAAAAACGTTTCAAAAAAGGCTAATAGAAATCAGCCACCAGTTTCTGATTAGTGTATCCAATGTTTCACATGCATACAAAAATTCCTCTTGACAAAGGCTGAGGAGCACTTGAGCACATACCTTAGTTGAGTTCTTATTGGGTGCAGTGTTGGGGCAGTCGGGGTCAGCAGGGTTAAGACAAGGTCTATCCATGTAGCCGTGCCCAACGCCCGCCTTTTCCAACATGTCCTCAAAGGTATCCACTGGAATGTTTGCCTTTCGTAACTTTTCAAGAAACTCCTTGGGGTCAAAATTGGTCCATTGCTTAGGGTTCTCACCTCTGCAGAGTTTAAACACAAAGGTTAGCATTTCTTCTTTAACCCCCGTATACAGGGAACGTAAAAATTAGCATGATAAATGAGAGAAAGCTGATGGCAATTTTTTGTTTTTTGTTTGTCAAATGATGCAGCAAGGTAACTGAAAATGCTACTTTACAGCAACTGTTAAAACTTAGGAGTGCAGTCAATAATTTCCTTACAAGCTGACGGTTTCCTATCATGCAACAACTAATTTCCTTTTCCATCCCTTGTTTCTCCATGCTCTTCTTTCCTAACACATTCCATTCTCTCTTTTTTTTGAATTGCTCATTCAGGCTACATTGTAAATGCCTAACCAGGCTTGGGTTATTATTCCCAACCTCCCGACCGGAACATAGTAAAAGCCCTTATTTACTATTCTATATCAACAGGCAAGACACACACGGTGATTTACACATCCACCAGTGATGGCATCCCTAACTGGTTTGTTTCACACATTAACAACACACATGGGTGCACCATCGTAGAGCCACACACTTACTGCATGCAGAGGTAAAGGTCTGCTGGGTATTACTGTAGCAGCAGGCTATTAGCAAAAGAACAGCCAGACAATGGCGTGAGGCCCAGTGCTGGAGAGAAACCATTGCCAGAGATACGCATGCCAGAGACCACTACAATAGAGCCTTCAGAGGGGATGAGCTCAGAACACATATCAACACACACACTCGCTCCTCTCTTGTGTCTCTCTGGGTGGGTTGAGTGTGTCAAAGTAGACTCTTCTAAGAGGTGAATACAAGATGCAGAGAAAAGCATTATGATGCAGTATATGCATTGCTGGCACTAAAAACCAGAGCATATGAGCTGAGTTTTTAAAGATGTCCCAAAAATTAATTTAGAACAGTTTGTTAACTAACCTTACAAAAAGAAAAAAACATTATGTGTGCTAAATTATGTTTTTTATCGGCCCTTTATGTACTTGCATGTATAATAGTCCAAAGGGTAACAAGCTGCAATGTCATGCTGGGGTTTCCTGAAATGAGTGATGTTTTTTTAATAAGAAGAAATTTTGTACTCACGGTAGATAGACCATTCCAGCGTGGAGCTTAGCTCCTTCCCAAAAACAGTCTAAAGGGGTGATGATGAGGCAGGGATGAAGATTTTCTATTATCTGATGGAATAAACAAAGCAGGATTTAAACAAGATGATAACTAATAATATAGATCGAAACAAGATCTGCAAAGTTAAAGATAAAAAACATGAATTGTCTCACCTGATTCATGATATAATTTGTTTCTGTGACTAATTCTCCTGATTTGTAGCATAAGTGTTCCAATGTCCATTGTCTGAAAAAAAAAAAAAGCTTATAACGGTAATACAATACAATAAGCTCAGGGGAAATGGATTTACTCGATATTAAGAATTCAGCAATGGGATGTAAAAATCAAGTATCCCCTTTTTTATGTTTGAACCAATAAATGTTTCACAGAAATATACTAAGAATTTAAAATCAGTAAGCATTATTGTACTCGTGACTTTAATAGCCCATCTATTCAGCTTTTTATTGTTTGTTTAAATCCAGGGTGGTCTTAATGCAGAAAAGACAGATGAACCAAGAAATTAGATGATGACTGGAATCAGACAATATTCCATTTTAAAAGTCCTGTCATGAGAACATCTAGTTGGAAACTTAAAAAAAGTGTTTTTCTATCAATGAAAACCGTGCTACCAGGTTGCACTGAAAGGCACTTCTGGTTATGAAAATTGTATTACAATATCAAAATATTGATTGGGTGTATATCGCGATATCTATTCATATCGATTTATTTACTTCAAAATAAGACCCATTTATACGTACTGGGAGGTTAAGCTCAAAGCTAAAGCTTTAGTCTCAATGTAATTTAAAATCATGCTAGATAATCTTTGAAATGCAAACTTTAATTTGATGGAAAACACTGCTGAGTGTTGTGTTCCATCTCTACTACAAACATATTAAGACAATAACGGATAGTTACCTATTATAAAGGTAAACATGAACTCTGCTGGCTCGGAGGGCTGACTCCAGGTGCTGCAGAAGGGCTTCAACAGTTAGGACGTTGGCTCCCTCCTCCCGCGGCGTCTGGATCATCAGCTGAGGGTTAAACATGGCCTCCTCGCCCATCTTCTGTCGTGTGTACTTCAGTTCCTGGTTAACACGCCCACCAACTGGAAAAAGCAGAATGTAGTCAGATTTTTATCCCAATATTCAAATATCTAAACATCCAGCTAATGTGATTTTTTATTAAATACACCATTATAGTTGCGGTAGTTGATAGAGGTTGACTGCAAAGCAAGAAAGCTTTGGCAATATAGTCCTCTAGCTATCACAAACTTTCTAAAACTATCAAACTTGCTTATTGTTCCAGCTCAGAGAAACAGAAAAACAAAATACCAGGTAAAGAATAAATCCCCTCTTTTAAGTAAGAGGAGAATTTTCAGATTGGTTTGAGGTGATAGAAAGGCAGCAATATTTCAAATAAGCAATTTTCTTAACATATGCAGAACATCATCTCTGAACACAACATATCTAACCTTAAAGAGACATTATGTATGTTTGTACTGAAAAATAACTTTAAAATAGCCTTTTTATTTGACCCTTTATGACTAAAACATGGTTTGATGCGCAGACTGACACCTCAGTAGTTCAGCGTCGATGTATCTATAAGCTTGTAGCCTATTTTCCTGAATTTACTTCGGGTCAGAAGTTCAAATGCTGTTTGGTGATGTGACGTCAAGGTGTCCATGTTATATGGTTCCAACTTTGTGGATACTCAAAAGAGAACGGCATCTAGATCAACTCAGACACCAACAGCAACTCCGGGTTAGGTGAAAAAAGTTTTAATAAATTGACCTTGTAAAGAAAGAGTGCAAGCAGAAGAGAGCTGCAGTTCTGTGTTTTAGCCACAGGTGGCAGTATAATTAGAAAACTACATAGTTTCAAACAGTTGTTATTAAACCCATGACAGCCAACCTGGGTATTGTTGCTGCCCATGTCCATATCTTCATAAGCATAGCATACCAATCTTCCCATAACTACATGATTCACCACGTTCCATAATCAAAGCATCTTAAACTGACAAGTTTAGCTCACCATGTTATGCTTCCCAGCCAACAGGTGTCAAATCCAATAGTGCACATTAGGAAAGTATTGAAAAAGAATCCCACCACTGTCAACACATCATGGATGTGTAATCAGCAAACATGCAGTAACTGCGTGATGCCATCATGTTGAACTGTGCCAAAGTCAGTGAGAAGTTTTCCAACACTTTGTTGAATCGTCATAGAAAATTTAAGGACAGAAGGAAGTCCTGCCTGGTACTACCCAAGTGTGCCTAATAAAATGGCAAATGAATGCAATGTATATTCCACTCACAAACAGCTGCCTAAAGAGAAAAATCACTACATGTCGAGCTGTAAAAAAGTGGATAAATCTCCACATGTGCTGAATGTATCTTTCTGTCTCCTTGACGTTTCTTTATGATATTTCAAGCAGTAACGCTGAGTACTGCTGCAACACCAAAGAGATCTAACTGAAGAATACTGTCATGAAATAAATGCAATCCACGACACACTGTAGGACTAAAGATCAGTTCTTAAATATTTGCAAAACAAAGAGAACTATGATTTATTCAAACATTTCTGATTCAAGAATTCCTCGTATATATAAAGCCCCACGAGAACATTGTCAGCTTGAGTCCATAAAGGGGTAGGGTTCCTACCTAAAATGTACCAATACATGTCAGCAGTGCCCAACCATACAGCTTGAATATCTGTATAAGATTAAGTGTGTGTTTAATAGAGAGGCCCTCTTCCAGCTTTTTTCATTGCTCACAGTTTTGTAGTAAGATGAAGCCCTGTGTGTCTCAGGCTGTTTGATCGCCACGCTCACCAAGTCAACCGAATGTCTTACAGTATCACATTAAAAAACATAGGTGTAAGCAACCATGTGTTGCACAGTAAAGATCCTAAATGTTCAAATAATTATTTCATTAGAAATATAAAGTGAATATCTATTTTTTCCACTGCATTTGTTTTCTTAGTTCAAATATTTAGTGTAGACTGTATTTGCAAGACTTCTATGATATTCAAGACTTTTATCTGGATGCCCCAGAAAAGTACAGTATTTTATTTATTTATTTATTTATTTTCTATTTTCCAACAATGTATACTGTCCACTGCGACAGACTGGCGACCTGTCCAGGGTGTACCCCGCCTATCGCCTGAAACGCAGCTGGAGACAGGCACCAGCAACACTCCCGACCCCATTAGGGACAAGGATGTAAAGAAAATGGATGGATGGATGGTATACTGTCCAGTCACATACTTGAAGTCCTGTGAAGACATTTTAGACTTTTCTCATGAAATCTGGCAAAAAAATGAGGTTTAGATTTAAAGTTTTCCAATTTAATTTTTAACATGATAAGATTGAGTTTAGGAGACTAACTGTAAAAAAAAAAAGAAAAAGAAAAAGAAAGACAATTCTTTAAAAAACATTAACTTGGATTCCTATACATTAGAGTTCTATCTTTGTTCCTGAGACACAAATTAACCTACAGTAGGTCTTTCTAATTAAATTCTAGAATAATGAGTATGGTTTGTATCTGGATCGTTAGGGTTAGGTCGTTTCGATGCATTTTGTGAGTGAGTGAATGGCACAAAAAAACGTCAACTGCTCTATTTGCTTTAAAAGCCAAAGGAAAGATTTAAAGAAATTCTCAAAATGAACGCACATAAAGCAGCATAGGAGTCATTTTAAAACAGTGTTTGTCTTTGGACAACTTTTGCTTTAGTGTGCGATTTTTGTGAGCAGAGCATTTGTGTCCTTCCATCATCAAAGACTGAACATGTAGTGGAAGCTCCAGCCAGTCTTTTTCACTTTCTTGAACGCACATTCAAACACACAAAACATGAAAAATTCTCAGTTAGAGCTTGGCTGTGTGAAAAATTTGTACCATTTTATTATGCCTTAATCCAATTTAACAATTCGGCTCAAGTCCTGCAACAACAGGCACAGACTGAATGTTTTTACTCTATTGTAATGGCATTAAAGTTGAACATAAGCATGCCTGTTCTGCTGGGCTGGACCACCCAGCCAGACCAATGGAACAGGGAGGGAGGGGGCCATGTCTTGGGGCATTAGGAAAACACACTTGATTTCTTTTTTTCTGGACCCAAACAGCATTCTCATCTGATCCTGTCTCAGAGCATGTTTATAATACTCATCATTAATAGCAGGCCGAGCATAACTGGAGCGACATGTGCTAGGCCGGCTACACAGCTACGTTACACCAACAACAGCCTTCAAAGAAGTTGTATGGAACTGATTAAGACCCGATGTGCACTGACAGTGCACTAACAAGTCAGCTTGTCTGATGCACTCAGCGACATAGTCAGCCTTAGGCTGAGTGGAAGAGATAAAACTCATACAGAGAAGGAAGCACCTCCACTTTTATCCTGCCTCTAGGTGTGCAAGGAAACAAAGTGAGATCTATTTTGGGGAAAAAAAAAGAATGAAGGCCTGTGCTTAGAAAGAGCTCAATGTCTGGTCGGAATGCCTTCCAACTTGTTGAAAGCCACCTACAAAACCCTCAAGTTTATCGGTAGAGAGCAGCGAAGGACGGGACAAGTCAGAGGAATATAGTCTTGCACTACAGGAAACTGCACATTACAGCCTTGGGCTTTAAGAATTCCTCACTTGACAAGGTTGCAAGAGTTTGGGGTCAACACTCACACAGCCATGGGGTGAAATTAACACCCCAGCTGGACAAGGAAAAAGTATGAGTGTGTATTCAGAGTGCTGCGTACGTGCAAACATGTGGATATGAGTGTGCGTGTGTGTACGAACAGCTGTGTCTCTTCAGTGACACATATTGCAATATTCCTCCTCCAAAGAAAACTGGGTGACCCCAACTTGTGTTGATATCTTGAAGGTGTTCAGTTCCAAGTTCAGCTGCTATGACCAAGTGTCATTGACTTTTTAAACTTGCTTTAGCAGCACAGCTCTTTTTTTACTATTCTTATTCAAAATGAAAACACATTTACTGAATCAACATCCTAGGCTGTCAAATAGCACATCTAGCCTTAAAAAGAAACCTACAATATCTAAATATTTCAGCTCAGAATACTCTGTTTATTGTCAAAGGTTTGCATAATTTCTTGAAAAGAAACAGTGATAAAGCAGAGAATACAACTGGTTGAATTAGGGGAAGAAAATCTCTAGTCCGGTTGAACCGGTTGGGAATGGAGAGCAAAATGCAAGTCACTTATTCTAGAGACGCACTGAGAAACAGGCACCTTATCATCCACTGGACTGGGGGCAGTCACAAATTAGAGAGATGCACAATTAAAAATAATATTAATACCGTGTTTCCCCGAAAGTAAGACAGTGTCTTACTTTCTTTTTATCCCCAAAAGCCCCACTATGTCCTACTTTCGGGGTATGTCTTATATTGGAAAAAATATGTCGAATTTTAACCGTATTTTAATGAGGAGGAGGAAGTTTTT
>JAUZNJ010054879.1:0-29355 GCA_034780135.1 Jordanella pulchra | reverse complement strand
GATTCGATGCAATCAGCTGGTTTTCCTTAGATAGAAAACTTTGAACTAATCTGACTGTGTGATTTGAATGAATTGTCCTTGTGAAGTGCCTTGAGGTGACATGTGTTGTGATTTGGAGCTATAGAAATAAGCTGAATCGAAACTGAATTGAATATCAGCCCCACCCCTTGAGGACAGACGGATCGGTGTCTCACGAACAGGAGGGGAAATCGAAACGGCTGGAGCCGCTTTGTGTCAGGTCAGACTTCGTCGCAATCGACGCGGGCGCGGGGACGACGGCGCGCGGCACCCGCGGGCGCGGCAGGCCGACGGGCGCGGAGCTGCGAGGGCCGCTCATTGCCGCTTGCGGCTTTAATTTCTTTTGTAGTTCTCTTTACTAATTTGACAAGCATCATCCATGTGCATTTCATCACTTAATGCCATTAGTAAGCTAAACTAATCAGGAGCTATAAACTTGTGTTCCCCAGATAACTAAGCAGAAATCCCATAATATTGTAAGTTTGGGCTGGGTGTTCTCCAGTAATTACTGGTTATCTACCTGCTACTATCTGGTTAGTTCCCTAGGTCCTCCCTAGTAGTTAATCAGTATTGTGTAACTTATTGTAAAGTGTTTTAAAACTAGGGAGGTGTATTTTTCAGCAGGACAACAGCCTAAACATAAATCCAATAAAAAAATCTTTGCACAGCCATGAGAACTGCCTTCTCTATCCAGTCGAGAGTAGACAGTAATTCCAGTCTTTTTATGTCTAAAAGTTTTAGGGACACACACTCAGAGCTTTAATAATGTTGGTGGAATGATGTAACGGTCTTTTTTCTCTTCTTTCCAATTCATAGTAATGTACCTGGTATTGGTCTCACAGTAAACATTGATAAAATAAGCTAAAGTTTTTGAAACTTTAGAAAATAAAAGATTCAAGAGACGTGGGAAATTAACCAATGCTCTGTTGTAATATACAACTGTTGTAACATAATTTTCCGAAATGAGAAAGTTCCTTTTTTTAATCATTATTTCCACAAAAACTGCCAAACCATGTGAACAATTACACTTTGGCATGTGATAGCACAACAGGGGGAAAAGAAACTACATGAATGAGAAAAAGTAAAGAAATGCGAAAAAAGAGGAATTAAGTATGACAGAGGCTTGTGTTTCCAAACATGATGTTGTTTTACTTTTTACGCAACACTCCCACCATGTGGCTCCAACAGGTTACTACAATTAATGTAGAAGACGGATTCTTTTTGAAAAACTTAATGATGTGTTTCCAGCTTTTGCCCTTTACAGTATCTGTGTTGCACGCCGCTGCAAAAAGATACAGAAATGTCACCACATCACAACAGACAAAGGGCTTTACCAAGTGGCCAGCTGCATCCAGCTTCCCTAATACTTAAATTAGTGAGCTACAAAAACATCAGGCAAGTGACGCCAGCATGATGCTTTTCTTGAGGGTCCACCTGGTATTTTAAGGGATATTTCAACAGCCACCAAAGGTTACTTTCAACCTACTTTGGTAACATGGCGACAGTGTGAGTTTCGCTTTCAGAAGTGGAATGAGGAAGGGGCAGGTCTAAAGCTCTTAAGCATATCTGCCAAAATAACAGATGGAGAGAAGAGAGCTTTGTTGCTGAAATATTGCTGTGAGTACTTATTCTTATTTTCTAGCTTTGTTATGTTTTATAAGTTTTAAAAGGTAACGTCATTTGATTTCTTGTCATGAGTTTTGTAGTTTTGAATAACATAATTCATAGGATGCAGTCGGTGTATGTCTCAACAAAAATCTGTCAAGTTTTTAAATAGGAAAAATGTCTGCTAGCTTGATCATCAGGAGATGGTTCCTGCTGTGGTAAAAACTGTATTTTTCTCTTCTGTGACAGGATGTGACTCTCGAGGCAGCAGAGCTACGAGCTGGCTGCCAAGGGCATGGGAGCTGAGGTCAGGAAAGCATGCTTGCCCAGGAGGTTTTGCTGAAGCAACGTGCTGAAATTCTCCACGCCCTCTGCAGCAGTGGGTCTTCTGAGCATCTTGAAAGAGTTGTGGATATGCTGCTCGCCCAAGGGGAGCTCGGATGGGAGGACTATCAAAATGTGTTGGTACCAGGAAGAGCCCTTTACACCAATGCAAGACAACTGCTAGACCTGGTTTATACGAAAGGTGTAGAAAGCTGTGGGTTTTTCTTCACTGCTGTCAGACAGGTCTTGCCGGAATCACAGGGAGCTAGTTTATGCTCTTCAGGATTCCCTTCCAGTTTAGATGACAGAGAAAAGCCTCAGGGAACTTTTACTGAGGCACTTTTGACTCGAAGGCCAAGTCTCGTCTGCAAGCTCCAAGGCTGCATTGATGGTGTTCTGGGAGCTCTTGTGGAATCAGGTCACTTTTCCTCGACAGATTGTGACGGAGTCCAGCTGCCTATTCACACCCCCTCCCAACAGGTATGGTAACCAGTCATCAATCAAAAACACAAAGTTCAAAATACATAGTTTAATGTCCATCCAAATTGCTTCACATGTGAATATGAATACAAGACGTTATAAAAATAGTAAGAAATAACAACACAATAACAACATGTAAAATAAAGAGTCCAATGCCGAAGACCAAGGTCTACTGACTATTTTCTCTGTAGTGAAAGCTAGTGTAACAACAGTTCTTTAAATCCATTAAGAGGTCTGGTAGACCTCACAGAAAGAGGGACACTATTCCAGAGCTGGAAAAGACTGCCTGCAGTCAATGTATTAGATTTGCAGATCATAGTAGTCCAGTCTAGAAAAGATTAGAGTATTAATGAACTATCATGATGCAGATAAGACTTGACATTGCTGTTTGGTCAGATGATGGAAACAACTAGTAGACTGCACTAACGTGTCTGTCAAATCTAATGTCATTTTCATAAACACAAAAGGATTCTAAAAAAGAAGGAAGAGTTGGATGAATCTGTTGCTGAAATACGTTTACAATCACATTATTTGGTAACTCTCAATTTGCAGTAAATTTCAAAATGACACTTTCAGCTGGTATTTACTTCACACTTTTAAGGGTGTGACATGTGGAACATAAGACTCAAGGCTCACAAAACTGTAACTTTGCTCAAGATATTTTTACCACATAATACCTTGAAGCCATCATCATCTTTTACAGTGCTTATATCATCTTTAGATTTAAAAATTTAGGAGTTTTCTCTAATTTAAGCCGTGCTTTCCCTAATGTCAAGCTGTTACCTAGATCTGTATGATTCAATTGTTTTCATCTGCCGTGGATGTGTAACAGGCAAGGCGTCTACTTGATCATGTCAGATCCAAAGGAGAGTCGGCCGCAGCTGTTGTCCTGCAATATGTTCAGCAAACACAGGAATCTTGTTCAAGCCTGGAGGAGAGGTTTCCAACCCTGACCAAAGGTGTGTTGTTTGCAGTGTCTGAAGTTTCAGCCCTGTTTTGTTTTGAAAGAGTAACAATAAAGTGATGTTTCGATACATGTTAAAAGGATGTTAGGTTGAATGTTAGTCGGGCTGGTTGTGGGCTTTATAGTTTGTAAATGTACACAGAAAAACCGCTCCTTTAAATCCATTTATAGCTTATCTGGTTTTATGATTATCCTCATTCTCAATTTGGAACAACCATTTTTATGAGGCTTAGTATACTGTGGGATTTCTTCATATGTTGCTTCCATGTGAGTTGTTTCCTCCTGATGCCACCACCAAATGTACCAGTCCCTCCCTCTGCAAAACACCGAAAAACATTATTTTGTCAGCTCAGAAGAAACGGCTGGGTGTTTCAAGACTTGCACGTTTCTGCTTTTTTCCTCCGAATATAACAAGGCTTTTATGGCGAAATATTTTGAGCATAATATGTCTCCTGAAATTGAGGCAACTGAGTGCATTTGCAAACTATAATGACTACTTATGTAGCAGTTGGAGTCATTGCTCTTTTCATAGTCTTAGCTAATGCCAGTAAAGAACTGCCTACACTGATAATCACAGGTTTACCAGCAGCACAACAAGTTTTGTTGTTTACTGTTTAATGTTTTTGTATTGTCTCCTTCACCCTCAGAGTTTGTAAAGTACCGCAAGAAGCTCAGCAGCTCTGTGTCAGCACAGTCTCGCTTCCTTAGTACTTATGGAGGGACCAGCCACATGTCCTTAGATGACATCTATACAGATGTTCATCTAGAGCTACCAAACAGCAGTGGTGATATCTACAAGTCCTTTGATTTTGAGGACATATTTGGTCCTGTGGGGACAGTAAATGAAGATGCTGACACAGTGCTGGTATCAGGAGAGGCGGGGAGTGGAAAGAGCACCTGGCTCCAGAGGATGCACCTTCTATGGGCTCAAGGAGCTGGCCTTCATAACTTTCTCCTGCTGTTTCCATTCAGCTGTCGCAGGTTGAACTCAGAGCAGAGGGATCTGTCAGTAAAGGAGCTGCTTTTCCAGCACTGCTGCTGGCCAGACAGAGAACAGGAGGAGATCTTCCAGTTCATTCTGGATCACCCTCAACTTGTCCTCTTCACCTTTGATGGTCTGGATGAGCTTAAGCAGAACGTTGTGGATGAACATATGATTTGCTGCCCCAACCAGCAGGCACCCGTTCATGTATTATTATTCAACTTAATCCAGGGCTCTCTAATGAAAGGGGTGAGAAAAGTTGTTACCAGTCGTCCAGAGGCAGTGGGACCTTCTTTGAAGAAACACTTACAAAAAGAGGTACATCTGAAAGGCTTCTCCCCTTCTGGCATTGACTGCTTTGTGAGAAAACATCACAATGATCCAAATGAGGCTGCTAAGGTCTTACAGTCGCTACAGGCAAACACTGCTTTACGTGGACTATGCCATATTCCAGTTCTCTGCTGGATAGTCTCACAGTGTCACAAGGAGCTGCTTGGATGTGGAGAGGGAAGTCCGCAAACAGTTACTGATGTTTACCTGATGATCTTACAACATTTTTTCCAGCACCATAGCACCTTTAAGGGTACCGTTGGGGTAAACTGGCTGCAGCAGAATCTTGGGACAGTCTTGCATCTTGGCCAACTCGCCTTAAACGGAATTTTCAGTTCCAGTTATGTCTTTTCAGTCACAGATTTGGAAACATGCGGTGTCACTGGGTCTGATATCTGTATGGGCTTTCTCATTCAAACCAAAGACATGTCCCTGGTCCACAGCATATGCTATGAATTCCTTCACATCACAATGCAATGCTTCTTTGCTGCTATCTATACTATCTTGTCAAGTAACACTGGTTGCTCAGTTATCCCAAAGCTCTTTGAACTTCAAAAAATGAAGAAAAACAGCCTCAGTAGTGCATGTTTCTGTCTGCATTCTTCTGGTGAACAGACCATTTTGGAGGACAATTCTACCACAGCAGAAACACCAAATCTGCAAATCACAGCCACCTTCGTTTCTGGACTACTGTCCCAGCGGCATCGAAAGCTCTTATTTCCTTGCAGCTCTAGTGTTTTGTTGGAGAAAAAGGCCAGACAAGCAACAAAAGGCCTTTCAAAAGGCATGCAGAAACATTTCAGATCAATCCCTCAACCTGTGCAGGGGGAGAAGAAGAGTATGCATGCAATGCCAGAATTTGTCTGGCTCATTAAATGTATCTATGAAATGCAGGAGAGCAGGATTGCTAAAGATGCAATGAGTAAGTTAGAGGTTGACCATTTGAAACTGACATACTGTAATATTGGCCCCGTGGAGTGCACTGCACTTGCTTTTGTGCTCCAACACCTAAAGAATCCTGTAGGAATCCAGCTGGACAACAATTCAGTGGGAGATGTTGGAGTGGAGCAGCTTCTTCCCTGCATGCACATTTGTAACTCTTTATAGTAAGTCCAACGTCTGAACTCTTTTTTTGCTTAAAAGGTTTGACTAGATTGTAGCTTTATTGGTGCAGGTAGATGTCACAATAATCCCAGCTTATTCTAGCCTTTTCAGATCAATCATTCAATATCTGATCTACATCAATACAAGGCTTATGATCCATCCCTCAGGAGGCAGTCAGTCTCACAAAGAGCATGAGTTTTAAAAGGGTAAAGGACTTTGCACAGTGACATAACAAATGGTAAAAATAGAAGCAGCAATAAGTTAAAAAAGTATGTGGACTCTTTCAGTGCCCACCTAATCTAAAAAATACATCAGTGAGTGAGACTCTAATGCAGATAACATGCTATGTATGTACACAGCAACTTGTTTTTTTTTTTTCAAAGCATTAAAATCTTGAGGATAGCAACATAGTTTGGACAAAAATAGCAAGTATTACTTACAGACACCTTTAGCATACTGCTCAGGGGAATTATGACTAATCCTAGGCCTAACCCCTTTTGCTCTGAGCTGCACAACTCAAAAAACAGCTTTCTTGCTCTTACTATGTCAAGTTGCATAATTAAAATTACAAATGATTTTAAATTTCACTCTGTAATGGTTTGTGTTCTCACTAACTGTAGCTTAACTCATAGAAACTGATTTTAAAGGGGTATCGATGTCATCTGGCAGTGAAATGGGGGAATCAAATGAATTTTATACCCCTGCGAGTCACTGTCTCAAACACATATTGCGGCAACAGTAGCTGCCGTGTGTCAAAGCAACTCCAGTATCGCTCTCTGCTGGAGTTTGACAGAAGACATTTCCTCAGTTGGAGATACTTTCTTTTGGCGTCAAGCTGTTGCCATTCCATATTGCTTGTCACTACCTATTTGTGCATGCCCAACCAGTTTAAAAACTTTCTCTTTTATAACTCGTCTATTCCCGCTCTCTCCCAGAAATGGGATTCTTTGCTACTTCCAGGCACATAACTTTTTTTGCTCTGGATTTATACATAAATTTTGTCCTTTTGTGTTTTATGTTTTCCTTTTGTTGTACCATTGTGGGATATAGTGCATATAATTCAAAAGACAAAACTAATATGCTCCAATCATATTTTACCGGACTGCTCTGAGCATGTCTGATGATGATATCAAACAAGCACTTTAATGGAGAGATGTAAAACGCATCCACATCTTTTAGAAAAGTCGTTAAAGATTTCTTAAAAGATGTAGTTTAGCATTCTTTTGTGATTTAAGGAAAGAAATTAATACGTTCAGTACTGTAAATGCATTTTTTATGGTGACCTGGATATATATCGGCTTGTACATGCACAAATGAGCTAAAGATACAAATCAGCTGTTTGTTTAGCTGCCAGCTAGCTAGTTTGCTAATTTATTCAAATCTCCCCTGTCATTCTCCACACTTAGTGTGTTATTAAAAGGAAAAAATGCAGTGAAATGAATGTTTACATGTTTTCAGTAGCTGCAGTTGTCACGATGAAGAAGGACTGAAAGCCAGTTTGAAGTCTCTATAAGCTGGCATTTAGTGTGACATAAACCCTGCATTCACCATGGTTTTGAAAGCTGCTAAACTCATGTAGAAATGCTGCCATCATGAATTTCATTATATTGGTTATTTTCCTGACTTGAGGCTTAGGCTTTAGGCTTCGAATCTGTATTGCTGAGCCACGGTTAATGTGCATCCTGCCAAAGGTGGGACAGATCCTTTGTTTATTGTTTGGTTATATATAGACAAAAACATTTAGTTATAGACCTAATAGGTTAGCCATTTTTGCACAAATGTCATTGTAACTGATAGCTCCTTTGCAGCTTGGCTTTTGTTTCTGCATATATTTGACATGTTGCAGATAGACAGGTCTCAAGCAAATCAAAAATAAGTGAATAAGAGGGGGCTCAACGTATATCCCTGTGGAACACCCATGCAGTTATTAACACTACTCACGGTTACACTACTGAGCCGATCACACCGCTTTCTGTTTTCTAAATGTGACTTTATCCACTGCATAATAATAGGGGGGTAGGTAGGATGACATATTTTACTGTGGAAGGCCTGACCACACCCCCCTGTCCAGTTTGTATGATCTTCTCGAATAGCATGATATATGTGATCTTATTTTTGAAAGCCAAACTAAAAAAAAGCCCCAATTATCTAATAGAATTTATAAGTGGAATAATTTCTTTGGGAATTCAAATTTCTGTTACTTTTTACAAAGATGGATTTTGCTATAGTTCCACTATACAGATGACCACTTCCAGGTGGTCATCTGTTTAAAAGAAATTATTAAAAAAAATATAACGATGGCAATTTTCCAAACACATTGAAATACTCATGTACTGAGAGACCAATGTATTATTTTTCTGATCATTGGTTAAGTAACCTTTATGCTTCTTTAAAACACTATCTATTCCATAGACATCTTTGGCACGTGAGCTTTTTAGAAAGGAAATTATATTGTATTTTTGAATGGATTGGTTATTGAAAATATAATACTGGATCTTAATTGATTTGTATATTCAAGCAATTTAAACCTCTGCAATATGTGTGATTTATTATTGTACACAGACGTTCTGAGTTTCCTTTGCCACTGCACATGAATCATTGAGTACATTCATTAGTTTTATATGAGGCTCAGTAGTCCTTTTGAAATTTCCAGTTATTTTTTTTAATGTTTGCCAAATTATTAAATGTATAACAGTAAAAAAGTAACATATCTGTTATGATGTTGCTATATTTATACACAAATGTTGTTTCTTGATTATTAGCCTGAGAAATAATAATATTACGGATGAGGGTATCCGCAAACTGATTGATAAAGTCATCCACCTTGACAAGTTCCAGAAAATTGCGTAAGTATATTAACAACCTTTTTATTGCAACCTTGATTTTAACCCACATTTAAATTGCTATCAGTTGGTATAATCATTTCATTCATTTTGTCCAGCCTCTTCAACAACAGGCTAACTGATGCTTGCACACAGCATTTTTCATACCTGCTAAAGACCAAACAAAATTTCCTATCCTTAAGGTCAGAACACACTCTCTCAAAAGAGAGACACACGCCTAAAGAGACAATAATTATAATTTACATTATGCACAGTAGCTGTGTAAGGTAACAGAACAACGCAGTATTTTATGTCTTCCAGGCTGGGTAACAACAATATTACAGCAGAAGGAGCAAAGCAGCTGGCAGAAGGACTGAAATTCAATCACTCACTGCAGTATTTAGGGTAAAACATGTTTTGTGCAAGATTTCTTGTATTTTTTTTTATGTTTTACCCAGATGCTTACAGTATTGATATTTCTTTGTATTCTCAGGCTATGGGGCAATAAGATAGGTGATGAAGGAGCAGAGGCCCTTGCAAATGCTTTACAGAACAGCAAATCCATTGTGTGGATCAGGTGATATTTGTTTTAAACATCTGCAAATAACATGAACTGTAAGCTCTGACAGAGTAATACAATAACAAAATAGGATGGCTTATGTTAAAAGGGCGTATAGGTTGCAGCAATTCTTTGTTAGAGTATTTCAGAAATCAGTCTCATGTTCACTTCATTGTTATCATGTTTCCACATTAAAACAATAATAAAACTAACATGTATGTGTAAACTCTGGTAGCCTCGTAGGCAATGGTGTGGGAAGTGAAGGGGCCTGTGCCCTCTCTAACATCATCAGGAACAGCTCATCACTGGAGGAGCTTTGGTAAGTCTTAGAGGAGTCTTCATACCAGATGTCATTAGCATGAACCAGCTGTGTTGTTTTTGTTGTTTTGTCATTTGAATAAATCTTGCAGCAGAACTAAAAAGGCAGGTTTTTTTTTTGCTTCCTCTTAAAGGTTGACTGAGAACTGTATAACCAGAACAGGAGTGGAGTCTCTGACTCAAGCTTTGAAACACAATGATCATGTCAAGTCAGTATGGTAGGTAATTCCCTTGTAAAAAGTATTTCCACCCCTTGAACTTTTTTACAATTTGTCATATTGTAACCAAAAATGTGAATGTATAATTATGAATGAAAACTATCTTCTACTCCACCTTAATACAAGGAACACTGTATTAACAACACTGTATTATTTTTTCTGTGTTTAACACAAAGTCAGCTCGTCTATAACAGCCAAAATAGCTTCAACTAATCTGCAAAGGTTTATGATAATAGTAATTTATATGGTGATCACAGGTACATTTGTGAGGTCAGTCATTAATATTGGCATAAAAGACCTGACTTTGCAGTTGTTGTTTTAATTAATCCTAGAGTTGTATCAATTTGTGGTCATAACAGAGTTGTAGCACAAGAAAATCTATGGCTGATCATGAATACATCAAATTGTAGACCCTACCTCCTAGCTCTTGTTCCTAACTCCTGTTCCTTCATCTTTGGCAAAATCGATAGTAAGAACACTATCGGTGGTAGGAAAGGAAAGCTGGACTGCCTTTGGCTGGAAACCATTAGCCTTCCTGACATCATTACAAGAGGGAAACACACAACGGTTTAGTCTTTTTTGCGTGCCTCCTGCTTTCCTTGAATGTGGTAGCCATTTCTCAGGCTCCCCTTCTAGGAATCGAGCCCCGATTCCCTGTTACCCGCAGTCACCTTTGTAGGCATACAATCAAAATTTAATAGGGCAGACATTTGACAGAGATCATTGTCAAATTAGGACTACAACTTTCCAAAAAAGAGCTACAAAGAACAAAAGTTACACAAATATAGTGAATCACACTACCCAGAATTTATGAAGCTGTATACTGTGTACATTTGATGTGTTACACACAGTATACCAGAAACAATAAACTTTTTTTTATTATTATTTCTGCTTGGTAGGCTGTCCTTATAAAGTATGTCTCTCAACAGATTGCACAAATCCTTAAAGCTCCTTAGCACCAAGTAGGATTGTCAAGTGGTCCCTTTATAAGCCTATGTCTTTATTGATCTTGTTTTTTGTTCTGTTACCCAGTAATGTTAGAATGGGGATGGGAGCTTTGCCCAAACTCTCCCTACAATATTACGATCATAAAATGATCCAAAATGTTTTGTTAGACTAAGGCATTGAGAGTTTTTTAAGTGGAACTGGTCACAAATTCAACTCTTCAAAACATTCCTGTACCAAAATCCCCACTACACAAAACTTTAACATAGTACGGTCTGAAAAAATATGTTCTACTGATATTTTTCAAACCAAGTCTGGATTTCCACATAGATGGAGATGATTCGCCACTCCAGAGAACACATTTTGATGCTAAACAAAAGGATGCTAAACTGTGCGTTGTATGCGGCCATGAATGTGATCTTAGCAGTCTGACAGCACTTTGGAAATGTAATCTAAAACAAAAGATTCTGAAACAATAAACCCATACAAAGTTTTGTATCTATTCGTTTCTTTTAGCTCATAAATTATGTGCTACTTTGTGCCTATCCATCACTGAGTATCTCACTAGAGTTAACCCAACGGCAACTGTTGCCCAAGGGCAAGGGTCCTTGGGCAACAGTTGCTCAGGAGGAAGGGATAATAGTGAGGGATTTGTCCTGTAACTGATGGGTTGCTGGTTTGAGTCTCCGCTTTGTGTCTGCCACTGTGTTATTGGGCAGGACATACCACAGCCATTGCCCGTTGTTGTTAATCAGAAGGCTCATTGTTGTAGGGCAGCCTTTCTCATGTAATGTAGCAATAGAGAGACAAACTTATCAACCTTATCTATGTAGCTTGCCAAAATCACAGTGGGAATGTGTTCCTGAGTGGGTGAATGCTGGAATGCAGTGGAAAGTGCTTTAGGGTCCTTGGACTTGATGAAGCACTGTATAAGAACAAACTATTCGTTTAAAGTCAATGTTACCTACCAGGTTTTAATGGAAGAATTAGTACCATTTAAAATGTCAGCAATTGCGTATTTTCTGGCTTTGAACACTTAAATTCTAACATTTCTTGATGAATAGTTTAACTCTCATCTTTTCCTTATCAGGTTGAAAAACAATGACCTGAGTTCAGCAGAGGTTGAAGAAATGCAGCAGACTGAATCAAGACTCGTTTTCTGATTTTGGTGTCCTCTCAGTCAGGGAAATTGTTTTGTGCTTTTGTTGCAATTTACCCAGATTTTATTGTTTTTTTATTTTTATTTTACTGTGTATTATAAATGTACAGCATGTTTATTTAAGCATTCAATTGTATTTCTTTATATTCTTTGATAATTATTATTTTATTATGTTTGCATGTAGAGCTCCACTTGCTGCCTAATGTGCAAAGACAATAAACATTTTGTTTTCAACCTTGATGTGTCACAACATCTGTTAATATTCCCAGTACTAAAAATAGAGCAGGGCCTTTTTTTAGAGAACAAGCTGTAACTAGATTTTCTTCTATTTTTAGCACTTTCAAAAGCCAAGCTTTTATAACAATGTTCCTGATGTATGCATATGCATGCCGCATGATATTTGCTATCTATATTTCATTGTAAGCAATTTATTTCTCAGTGGTAGCATGATTGAACTTTTATCTTAGAAAACTCCTGGTCACAGGACACAAAATTGCTGAAAAAATGACATACTGATAAAATTGAAATAAATTTTATTCTGACATGATTAAACATTTACTGATATCTCAAATCCATACCATCCAAAAACCAATGTCTTGCATCGTTAAATGATTATTTGGGATTAATAATCATATTAGTCTTATGTTTACAAAAAAACAGCATCATGTACATGATACTAACCGTCATACTAAACATTCGTAAAATGAACATTTATCTATTATGGGTTAGTCAGCATCTTTTTTACAGAAAATATAAGCCTTTATGTTTTATCATAAAAGCCAAAAATGTTTTTTGTAAAGTAAATAATACAAGATAGCCTGATTTATTTTTGTATAAACATAAAATTTGAAAGTCAGTACTTATAGAACCACATTTACTGTCATTGCAGCTGTAATAATTGGGGTTATGACGATAAAAAGTTTCAAGACATCAGGATTTGGTTTCTCTTCGTGGCTTATAGAAAGTTTATGTGCTATAAAAGTAAAATCTATTATTTGTACTATTTTAGGTCCTGCTTCGTTCATTTAGGATTTCCGCCTTCATGTTGAATTATTGAATTGTACAATGACTTAAATGTGTGTTCGTGGGTGTGGAGGGAGGGAGTGGGGTGTTTGTGTATTTCAACCCAACTATGTTTTCCTAGTGGGAAAACCCCTCAGAGAGGGCCTGCCTTAAACATACAAAAGTAACCAATCAGGGCTAAGAAAAAATAGTGACTGGCCAATGTCTTTAGAGAATAATGTGACATCATGCCATACCAATGGCGAGGTCGTCTCCTGTAAATAATAAATGTAGCCTATGTATGCTGCGTTATAGCGTATTGTTTCGCCTTTTTTCAGATGTGGAACGAATTTTTAAATGTATTTTGTTTACTTGAGCAGTGACAGCCCTCTGTCTGTAGAATTAGCTGTTCCCAGGGCTAACTTTAGCCTGACACTCAGCTGTTTTGAACGCTAGCAATAGCTAGCTAGCGACTGAGCTAGCATAGGTTACAACAGGGGAATTTATCATGCCTTTAAAAGCCGCTTTCTAACTGTGATGAGCGCATGAAATGATCTGTCAAGTCACCCATAGCCTCTGAGTGACCCGCCTCGCCTCGAAGGTAAGTTGTCTGCCCCGCTAGCATTTGTTATGAATGACTGTTTGGTGCATTTTAGCCATTTCCCTCTCAGAAAGGGGGAGCTTTGACTGACAGTTTCTGCCCGGTGATACACTCCAGTATAATATGTCAAAGAACACGTTAAATTAGATCAAACGTGAATCTTGTCTCATTATATTTCTATGTTGGACAACACAAATGAATACATACAGCGAGCGAGTGCGTACACTTTCTACCAGGTTAAACTCAGCTTAAGTTGCAATATTTTCTTATTTCAATCCTTTGTATCGCATGTCAATAGTAAGTTAAGGATTGGTCCAGATGCTGTGTTGAATCTTGTATACAAAAACGTGCTTAGTAAACACCTTTGTTTTAAAGTGGTCGTTGCTGTTATTCCTGCATCAAATGACGGATGCGGTGCATCAGATTATGCTCCACACCATCACGTCTGAGACGTGATTAGGGGAAATCCACCGTGCTGATGTTGGTCCTGTCATGCGTGGCAACAAAAAAATCCACTGTCTGCTCCTCATCTATTTTTAGTGCTTTCAAATGTGTATATTTGAGTAATTACACACGAGGTTCTGGTGAAAGCAGAACAACGACTCATGGATGACTCTGCTTCATCATTTACCTATAAGAATTATGATTTGATTCATAAAAATGCCCTCACCGCCACTTTAATGGGTAGAGCTTTTTTGGATTGGGTCAGATGCCTTCAGAACCACCTTAATTCTTTTGAAAGTTGTCAGACAAATTGCTGTGTAGTTGTTTTAGATATATCAGCTACATTTCCATGAGGCCCAAACGTATTATGGATCTGAGATTTGATGTCTCTGGAGGCCATTGTGATGTTAAGAAAAACTTAAATCGTTTAAGATTTCCGCTATTTGTCTAAAGAAACAGTTCAATGGGGGTTCTTTATAAAAGGGCTAGTGAGTATATTTTGTATTCCTGTCTTAAATGCAATTCTTTCCCCTTGACATAGTCTATAGGCATTATATATGACTAAGATCTAGTATCCAGTAATACTTTTTGGTATTTTACTATCAAATAATCTATAGTCGTGTATTTCTGCCCTGTCAAAACTGAAACAGCAGCTCCTATCTATTTTATAGATGTTGTTTGTATTATATATATCGCTTTGAATCTTTGTGGTATCAGGAAACCCTTTGTTTTTGCAAACCTACAAACTGCAGAATGCTGCAGCTTTGCATACAGGCCATCCAGTCATTCTGCTTTCATACAGATTAACGATAATTTATTTTCCTGTGTAGTGTGATGGTTTTGCTGGTATTTTCTTCTTCAGCTTTTTTTTAATTTTTTTTATTTTTTTTCAAGCATTAAATTTTTTTTCAAGTGACATATTATTGAATTGTCCTCTTTACTGTTATTTCAGACCATCAGTCAAGCTTGTCTTGGCGCTTGGCCTCCGGTCTGCCATGCAGCCATGAGCTCTGCCCTTTGGAGTGGGGAGAAGGCTAGCGGGGGCTTCAGGGAGGACTGGCGCTTCTACATGGTTCTGAAGGAATGCTCTGTGGAGAAGCCTGCCCAAAAGACCCTGAGGATTCCCCGCGGTAGCCTCGGCCAGGCCTGCCAGGAGCGGAACAGCCTGGGCCGAACGCTACCTCCATGCAAGGGCAAGAAGAGCCTCCGCATCCTGGACCAGACCAACGTGGTGCTGAGCCTAGATGAGCGGGACGTGGTAGAGCTGGACGAGAAGCTGGCTGAGCTGCTTTTCCCGATCACCAACTGTGAAGAGCGATTCAACTTGCTCTCCGACGAGGAACGGCTCGAACGCGTCCGAGACATCGACTGCGGCTCCAAGGTGCGCGTCCAGCTGCGCTCAGGAGACGAACCTCTACCTGGAGTGGTCCGCTTCAAAGGCTCATTGCTTCCCGACAGAGCCCTCTCTGGAATCTGGTTTGGAGTCGAGCTCCTGGTGAGGACTAGAATTTCTATAACAGTTTCAATACCAAAAACAAACTTAACTAATTGAAGACTTTTTAAATAACAGAGTTTATTTAGGAGTGAAAATAACTCAAATGTGTAAGCATTCAGTTACCTTAACATAAATGCATAAGGAATATGTAAATATCTGCTATAACCACAGAAGCAAACACTGTTCAGATGTTCAACAATATTAGATGTAAAAAGACATGAGCCTCATTGACAGAAAGGATTGTGGTTTTGTTACTGTGGGGGGTATATTTTAAGATTAGTGAAAGTAGGAACTTGCTCATAATGTATTAATTTCCTCACACTTGTATTTTCAAATTCATTTATTCACATATTTCTTTCTATGTATTAATTTCTGTAAATTTGAATGTAACTGAAAGTTAATGGGTGATGCAAGATTACTTGCTTCATTACTCAGAGTAATGTAATTTAATTTGACAGATTTTTTTTTTTATCCTTGCTTACAACTACTGAATCTCTGTTGACAAATTACATTACAAAAAAAAAACACATTTATAAAGGATTCGCAAAAATAATCTTTTAAATCATATCACTTAGATTGTTAGTTAAATGACTTAATTAAATGAACTTTTAAGTGATGTAAACACTGAGCTTCAGGTTTTTCAAATGAGCTTCTGTGAAGTTATAGCTGCCTTAAAGTGCTGGATGGCTACAGATGTGTTCTGTTTGTACTCAGATTTGAGTTATTATTTCATTTCATTTTTTATCTCCAGTCAGAAATGAAAAATAAAACAAGAAAAAAATAAATGAAGTGTTAATTCCCTATTGGAAAGTTGGAGGTAACCAAGCAGCACCAGTTACAGAATTAAATAACGCTGCTGCGCATATAAAACAAGCTGCAAGATGCAGGAAAATAATAATTCATTCATTCTGGACGTTTGTATCTCATTAAAGCAAATGAACACATAGTTTTATTAAGACACAGTTTGTACTTGAATGTATAAAACGGAGAGGGATTTTAATTCACCGAAGCTGCTAAAAGTAATTTGCAGAGTAGAAAATGACAAATCATAAAAGTTTCTCTTTTTTTTTTTTTTTTTTCTCCAAACTCAGCTCAGCTGAAGTCCAGCATATTTTCCAAATGTGAGCTCAAACATTTGTTTGCGTGAAATAAATCTAATCCTAATAACTAGGAATTGGCCCCAGTTCAGCCTATTTCAAAACTCAAAATGTTGTATCTGTTAAATAGAGATACAGGAATTACAGGATAAATAGCGGCTACTTTTTAACAAGATACTTTTCGTTATCTATTAATATTTTCTGTCAAAGAAAGCTTCAGTTATTATGTAAAATAACTGACATCAGTTGTTCTAGCCAATTCAATCAGCATAAGACGAGAGCAGGAAACATGAAAGCCATGTCTGGTGTTTTCACTTTAACTTGTTTTAATAGAAAATATCATCTAAAATGGAGAGTTCCTCTAATTTCTTCACATCTGTTTGTTAAATGAAATATTTCTGGTAACTTCACAGATTCTCTCTTCAAAATGTAAAATTTTCCCTTTAAAACCAATCAGCAACTAAAAAGACATTTTAATCATCAAAATATATAATTTCTATTTTTTTTAAATTCTTATCTGAAAGTGAAGAGTTTTTCCTTTTTTCTTTTATCTTTCAGGTTTCCTTTCTTTTGTTGTACAGGCTAACATAAATGCAAGCAAACAATCGCATCGTCTCATTTTGTTTTTCAGAATAATATCAATCTGTTGTTTGTTAATGAGCTCATGTCCTGCATCAACATACAGAAGGTTTTACTATGGCAGCGCTGTTTTCTGTTTATTCTAAGCCCAGTTTTTATTTCCGAGGGAGCAAATGATGACAATACATCAAAAATGCAGCTCACAAAAATGCTATACAGGCGAAGTTTCAACAACTTTGGTGTGGACTGTTAAAAGATCAAGAGCCTAACCATTTCCTCGTCCACTTTCCTTCTCAGCTTTGTCCTGTCTCTGAATTATGTCTGATCGGCTCTCTCCTTTTGTGTCCCAGGAGGAGGGTCGGGGCCAGGGCTTCACGGAGGGCTCGTACCAGGGCCGGCAGCTCTTCCGTTGTGAGGAAGAGTGTGGTGTATTTGTGGCGTTGGATAAGCTTGAACTCTGGGAGGATGATGATAACGAAGGTTTGGACCAGCTGGAGGAGAATCCCATCAGACTGGAGGACGACTATCCTCCGCTGGAGATCAACTCCAGGGTGGTGCTGAGAGAGAAGCCAGAGAGAGGAACTGTCATTTTTTGTGACCTGCTACCAGGGAATGAGAGCCTCGGGTACTATGTGGGAGTGGACATGGTAAGTATGGCTCCAGTTAAATTAGATGCTGTACCTGCTATTTTCAATCCAGACAGCAGTGGGTTCAAACAGGAAAACTGGATATTTTTTAAAATGCATGTGGCCAAAATAGTTCCTGTAATTCTAAATAGTTGGTACAGAGAAGTGTGTAGTCAGCACAACAAATGTAGGGTGTCCAGTTTTTCTGATGGCAAATCATCAGTTTGTTTTGATGCATTTGTTCTGATATTAAGGGTTTAGCGATGGAACGATCCCCATTGGTTAAACTTTTGGTCCCTTTTGACTTAAAGAGAGAGAAGTTCTAACACCCTCCTAAGAATTCATAAATACTAGAAATGCTGTTTGTTGGATCCAAGGTGAAGTTTTTTACTGGTTTTCATGTTGAAGCTCCTCCCATGATCCAGGGAAGACGTAATAATTGTACACTTCTTTAGAAATGATTACATCTGCTTATGATGAGGCAATCGATGAATTGAGTTATCAGGCTCTGGCTGCTCACTAGCTGCTTTTCTTTTGTTTTTTTTCTTCGAACAGCAAAAAGGGCAAAAGAGGGAAATATATTCCATGCAAACATTCATCACTCTACTCTTTTTTCCCCATTTAATTATGTTATGCTACACTCTTATTCCACATAATATTAGATACATTTCTTTCCTCAAAACTCAACATAGAAAACCCTTTCTGGTTTGGTCGAAATGCTTTATTTTTTCGACATATATTGCAAGTAAAAAAACAAATTACATAAGCTTTTACACCATTTGCTTAATCATTTCCAGCTTCAAGTGTTTTTGAATGTGATGTCATCGGCTCAACTGTCTTCCACCGTCCATCAGGTTAGAAAACAGACATCAATTTCCAGATTTCTCCAGATGTTAATCAGGACATCCACAGAGTGGTCCTAAAGCCAATCCATGGAGATCTTGGCTTTATGCTTTGGGTTGTGATCCTGGATCAGGTTTTCATCCAGGATGTCCTTTTATTTTGCTTCCCCATATCCCGACCACAGTCTGTCAGTTCCTGCTGGTGAAAAAACATTATTATAGCTGTGATATTTGATGGTATACTATTGTTTTTAAAAGTAGGTGGGATAGTTTTTGCTCCTGTAAGAAAAAAAAAAAGATTTTTATACAATTTATGTTTGAAAATGCCAAAAAAAAGTTATTTTTTAGTGATACCTTTCTTCTACTTAACCTCCGTTCTGACTGATAAAGAAAGTTAGTTTTATATGTATTCTTTTCAGATAACAGACCCTTTAAAACATTGTAAATGTTCTTACTTTGGTTTGATCTGGTTGCTCTTATCCTGTCACTCTGTGTATTCATATAAAGAAAAACCGCAATAATAGTAATGGGGAGGGGTTAATGTTGAATTATTAAACTAGATGAAGTCTTAATTTTTGTGTATAAATGACTTCTCTTTTTAGTTGGTATCTATGGCTACCGTGGCATTGTCCTCATAGTAGAAATGAAACATATAAACGGGGCATTTCACTACAGATTGTTAGCAGCCACATCAGCTGCAGCAGCAGCCCACTCAGTGCATCTGAACCTCCCACACAAAGGCAAGGCAGTCACGCGGGGAGTGAAGTAAAGACTTGGAGCTGTATGACCCAACAGCATGGCAAAAGGCCAGCTGGGAGCTGAGGAGAGCCCACTGCTCTGCCTCACTGTGTGACCAGCCTCGCCCTGTCTTCTCTCGCTAGTTGCTCTGGATTTAACCTTTTTCCAGATAGTCTCCTGGAACAGAAGCCTAAATTTGAACCTGAGGAGGAGGAATAGCAAGGCTCTGCTTGGAGCTTTCATAAGGAACAACCTGCGTTGGAAGATCTGCTGTTTAGGTGGTCAAGAGGAGCCAAGTAGTCTGAAGAATGATAGTACAGAGGATCAAGCTAAAGCGTCTCTTTTAGGTTGTGATAGATAATTGACCTCACTCAGGGTATTAACAGCTTGTGCTGTCAACAAGGTGATGAAGGCTGCATTGATGAGGAATATGTGAAAGTATTTCAGCGTGTTCATGTCTCCAACTTTTTTAGGACAATCCTATAGGGGACTGGGATGGCATGATTGACGGGAAGCTGGTGTGTAATTTTGCCAGTTCGGAACACACTCGACTCGTCCACATCAGTGACGTAATGCCAGGTAAGTCCCTGCGTCTCTGTCAGCGTTTGTACACAGTTTCTGTATTGCTGTAACTTTAAGTCTCTTGGAAGGTTTAGCTGTCCCTCCCTCGGACCAACACTGAGCTGCCTCTGAGCAGTCGGAGTTTGTGTTCGGTTTGCAGCGGGAACAGAGAGCCTTTTGTGGTGATGCCTCTCTTGTTTTTGAAAGTCAAGTGAGATACTCTGGCTCTTTGTTCTCCACAGTGGCGTGTTGGTTTGTGCTTATGCATGTTTCTCCCGTCTCACTTGGAAAAAAAACGAAACAAAAAAAACCAAAAACATAGAGCTATAAATACTGATGTATATTCTCCTTTTTAATGTTTTTTTTTTAAAAACACTGCAAGTCTACACTTAGTCAGGCTGTAAAAAAGCAAATGCCATCTAATGGAGAACTGGAATGTTTCCCTGAACCGATTCTAAGTTAGTCATAGTTTTAATCTTTGTTTGCAGAGACGATGAAAAGAGCGGTGGGTTTGGGAGCTTTCTTTGTTGGTATTTCACGTGGCAAAAAGATGAAAAGTTCTGGTTTCACTTTCATTGCAGTTATGTCTTTTCTTTCTGTGCAGAATATCCCATGCAGGACCAAAGGCTGTCAAAGCACACGTTTGCCCCTAGAGGCAGTGACAAATCCTCCTCTGGCCAAAGCAAACCAAAGAGCAAAGGTACTACAGCAGCGTTATGATGCTAAGCTACCTAACATTTTACAGCTGAGCTTGAGATGCTAGTTCTTAAAAAGACAACTTTGCTTTGTGGCTGTGGAAGTGAAAATACTGCTTGTTTTCACTAAGGTTAACTAATGGAGAACATTAAAAATGTTAAAATAGTTCCAGACTCGTCTGAACAGTAGCTTTGAATTTTTTTTTTTAATGGCGCTTTTCAAAAAGTAAGAATGAATGCAGCACTTCTTTACTGTAATTTCCTCTGTTATTAAGGTTTGTAGAGGTTTTTATAAATCTTCTCTGTTGGATTTTCTTTCCTTTAGTTTGCTGTTGAAACTACTTCAGAATAGCAGCTGTGCACCTGCACATTAAACCCCTCTCTTGTTTTGTTTTTTTTTTGTTTTTTTCCTTCATGTACTTGCATTGCTTGCAGGATTAGCTCATCAGTGTGGCAGTAGGAGCAAGTCTGAATTTTACTATACTTTAAATGGCAGCTCTCTCGACCCCCCAGCCCAGCCCAAATCCAAAAGCACATGGTACATTGATGAAGGTAAAACTCTTGGGATGTCAGTCGTCTTGTTGGCAAGCTCCTGCTGAGGACTGATAGGTTTCACTGAGGCCTGCTGTACAACGTTCTGCTTTTGTTTTCTTTTGTTTGTTTTTATGAGATTGTGCACCTCATTAATATGACTGTTTGATGGACAGAAAATAAGTCTTCTGTTAAACCCATAAGTCACACAGAAGATTGATAGATAGATATATATAGATAGATAGATATATATAGATAGATAGATAGATAGATAGATAGATAGATAGATAGATAGATAGATAGATAGATAGATAGATAGATAGATATGTGTATATAGATAAAATATCCTTTATTGTCCTGCTGTGGGGAAATGTACCAGAAGGAAAGTGACAGTAGGCAGATACATGGATAGGTAAAGGAATATAAAACAAAAATAGGAATGAGAAACTACAAAGTTATGGCACATTTATAACTGTAAAGAATAACCCTGCAGTTATTAAAAATAGTTTGCTTTAAGAAATTTGCTACAGAGTAGTGGGAGTTAAAAAAAAAAAGACAAAAGGTCTATTTGTCACTATGAACAACAGACTGTTATCAAATGGAAAAAAACAAAACAAAACTGCACAACAGGGATACCCTATCACACAACTCTGTTTCTAAAACTCTCTAAAAACAATATATGTAAACAGAATAGCAAAATTGAATACAAGAGAATACAGTGTGATAATTAAATGCAAGGGAAATATATCACAGTCGGATAACACAAACGCATTTAAAAATAGAAGATTAAAGCACAGATGCCGACTCATTCTGGGTTAAAAGCCAAAGTGAAAAAGACAAGTTTTTTTTAAAACCATCAACGGACAGAGCCTATCAGACCTCCGACTGCGGCTTATTCCACAGTTTAGGAACCAATGCTATGTCTCCTCTGGATTTATAAAAAGACAAAGGCATCCGTTCTGCTCATCTATTAGCACACAAAGGCATTTTGACAGTTAGGGAAGGGAAGGAGCGTTTTAAATAATTTTAAAATGAATTCAAAACTTAAAAGGAGCCAGTGAAGAGATGCTAAAAGTTTAGTTTTGTGCTCTGGTTTACTTGACTCTAACAGCTGGAGATATGAGAGAGGAGTCTGGCTAACTCCCATAAAAAGAGAGTTGCATTAGTCCTGGCAAGATGAAATAAACGCATTAACCACCGTTTCTAGGTGGTTTCTAGGGAATTCAGTGCTATCCAGCCCCTGATGTCAATAGGACAATAAAGCGAAGGCTGAACAGAACCATCATGGTTTTAGGTGATAATGGACTTTGCAGCTATTGGCATATAAAGAGCACACAGTGCTTCCTAAAATAGTCTAAAGTGGTCGTAGTGGGATGTAAACAATTACTGAGGTTGTTTGGAGCAGTGACGGTTATAAGGTCTAATAGCTGCTGGGAGGAAAGATCTGTGATGGCGATCCTTTGTGGATTCAGGATTTATGATGCTGCAGCCTGTCTTTGAACGATCTCACCAGCTCTTAAACAGATTCATTAAATTAGTTATGCAGTTCCTTGCAAGTATATTCATAGCTACCGGATTTTTTAATCTATTATCATTATATATGTAAAGTTCTTAATGGATGTTTTATGTTATAAACCAAATTTCTGTAGTCTGTAATAGTAACAGATAGGTAAGTACAACACTAGAAAAATGTATTCGTTTGTGTTTTAGATTTACTGCAGCAGACACAGTTTATGTTTCACAAGAAAGGATCATTTGTGTAATAGCAGGAGCATCAAATACTAACCAAACAAACACCAAGTTAATGTGTGTAAATAATCGTGTTGGCCAGGATGAAACCTAGTTAGTAGGTTGATGCAGGAGCTTGCTATTAAGACTCTTCCACTCGTCTTGTCCTCCATTGCCATTTTATTCCTATTTTGTTTCAGTATGGAGTAATTGGTGTCGCTAAAGACTTTTAATTATGCTTGGGGTTGCAAAGGACTCCTTTACATGCCTTAACTTTTAATTTGCTGCAGCTGCTGACAATGAGTTGAGTATTTTTGTGATACCTTTTGCATGTCCGAGTATTTGTAAAAGCTTTAGTTACTGGGGTCATAATTGATTGGTTCTGTTAGCATCACATCTCACCTGTCAAGTTTTGGTTTTTGTGTCCCTTTTTTTTTAAAGTTTCAGTGGTTCTGAAACACATATGTATGTTTTTTTTTGTGGTGTGTGGGACCTATCCAGTCCGTGTTATTACCGTTGTCTTCTTGTTGTAAATGAGATTTTACTCCTGGCTAGATTTGTTGGTCGAATAATAAAATGTATTAAATGTATTCGTGTGCCAAAATAGGAGAGGAGTCTTAAAACTCTGAAACAAAAAGTTGGAGTCCTCCCATTTGGCATGGCAGTGTTAAAAATGCATCCTGTAAACATTTTCTCATTTACATCATACCAGGGAAGTATTGTCCAATTGTTTGGAGGCTTGTAATTCTTTTAAATGAATTAAGTTAAAGCCAAAACAGATTTCTGTGTTTTTCACTAAAGGAATATTTCTGCTGTATATAAGAAAAGCCTAAATAAGTCAATTATTTTATCATTATATTAGTCCTCTATGCAAAGACGGCAGAAAGAAAACCTTAAATAAAGATGCTCTGTTAGAGATTTCAATCATAATGTCTTATGAAAATATTCACAACAATTGAAGACTATTGGAGTTTTTTTCTTCATGTCACAAACACAAACATGAATGTTTTGTTGGGATTCTTTGTAAAACTGCAGCCCAACCTTGTGTCAAACTGTGAAGTGAAAATATTATTTGAAGTAAGCTTTTCACTTGTAGGGTTTGGAGGATCTAAAGCGTCACTGAAAAAGAAAAACAGACATTTCAAATGTAACATTGAAATCGTGCAACTTGAAAAGCATTTTCTGATTGCACATTTTAAATAGAATTTTAAAGAGGAATTGTAATTTAGCATCTAGTATTTCATTATTAAATACTGGAATTTCAAAATGTATTTTTAAATCCTATTTCTAAATGAAGATTTAAAAATAAATATCTTTCCTATTCACACATTTAAAAATATAATTGCTTATTTTATTTTCTTTTTCAACTTTAACGCTCTAATCCTTTTTTAAATTGCATTTTGTTTTCACCTTTTCTGGTTCCTGAGCAAACTGAAATCCAGTTAAGTCAATCACAGGTGCTGCTCAGATATAACAAGCTCTCTCATTGGTTACTTCGAGAATAAAGTGTGGGAATCTAACTAATGAGAGAGCTGTTTACACCTGAGGAGCCACTGCGGTTGGTTTAACTGTTCTTCAGTGTCATCAGGGACCAGAATGGTAAAGCAAAAAGAAAATGCTATTTTAAAAAGGATTTGAAAATATCTTTTCAAATGTGTGATTAGTGAAGGTATTTATAATCAGATTTATGAATTGTATTTTAAAACCTTTATATAGAAATAGGATTTAAAATTACATTTTCAAATAATATTAATTCATTAATATTAAATTTTAAAATGTGAATTTGAAAATACTTATTAGATTGAATTTCAAATTGCATGATTGAAATGTTAAATTTGAACTGGCTGTCTTTCTTTTTCAGCGTCTCTCTAGGTTCTCCACAGGACAGATTTGAAATACAATTTTTGGATTTTTATTCTCTATTCCAACCCAAACCCAATATCTGCTAACAGACTTTTGTAATACCAGTGCTCTGTTTGATTTGATTATTGTTGGTGTCTATTTCTAAAGAGGCTGTAATAAACTCCTCTGTACAGGCAGGTAGGATATGTTGAAATATTTGCTTATATCCAAATGGCAGTTTGAGATAATTATAGGGCCAGGAAAGGAAGTAAGAGAAACAGCGTTTAGCTGTGACCTTTTTGTTTTCCTCTGTGGTTTGTTTGCTCTGGTTGATATAAATTTAAGTTCTGGTTTTGATCTTAGTGGACCAAAGCACCTTTTTCACATTCACTTTTATTTTTCTATGGCTTTTGAAAAAAGAAAAAGACACCCCTGCTTCTTCTCTACTATGACGTTACGAGCTTCGTAGCTCCTTTAGACTTGCCACTAATCTCTTGCTTGTGTAATGAATTGTTGTCAGGCCTTTCGTATTAGTTGAATGACCATGTTTGGGTAGGTTTGTAGCTTTTTCAAAGCTAATATTAAATGTTATGTTGGAGGATTTTTATGAACATTGCAAAATGTTCATCATAAGTTGGTGTGGTCATCTGTTGTAGTTATTCTTGGTCGTCTTTTTAAGGCTTTTATTTTTCCGACAGCGATATGAAAATTATATTGTATCGACTGCAATTCTACTATTTAGCCTTATTAGCTTTATTATACAGTATTGTTGTTTGTATTGTATTGTATTGTTCTATTGGCTGGAAAGGTTGCTAGGCGACGATCCAACTCCATTCTGAGAGAACGAAAAAGGAAAAATCCTTCATAAGGAAGTTAATAATAAGAATCCGTCTACAGTACTTAGATGAGTTAAATAGTCATAAAATGCTTAATGTCTTTTTATAGCTTTAGTTTGCATATTAATGTGAGATTGATCTTCATTGTTTTGATCTTCATTGACAAAATAAGGCAGATAATGACCCAAGATCAAACTAAAGTGGCCACTTTCTATTAGATATGATGATTTTCTAGAGATATTTTTTGCCAGATTTCCTTCTAACGGTCTTGTTAACTTTTGTGTAAAGATGTGTTTAAATGTTTTAGTGATGGCTGCTGATGAATAGTTTTTTTTCTTTTTCAAACCCCATCCTGTCATTAACAGTGGAGTTTCCATTTGCTCCATACCTAGTCTCTTAGCAGGGAAAGACAGCCGTCACTTTATGACTAAATGTTGCATCTTGCTTTCTAGTAGGAGAAGACCCCGCCAAGTCGCTCACTGACACCCCTCCTGAATTCAACCAGTCTCCTCCACCATCCAGAGCCCCGCCCACATCTTCACTGTCAAGTGACAACAAGTTCCACTCGCTGCCCTTCAGCCTGAACCGCAAGACCCCTGAGAATATAAGCCAGGGGCCCATCTCACTCTCTGTCGGGTCTGTAATGGGAGAGCAGCTTGAGCCCCCATTGCCCGCTAACCCTCCGTCTCCTCGGCCTCCGACACCTCCCCGAGGGCAGCCGGGTCTTGAAGTGGGCTCCCTGGTGGAGGTGAAAGAGAACCCACCTCTGTGTGGTGTAATCCGCTGGGTGGGCCTGCCCCCCGGGCTGCTGGAGCCTTTGGCTGGACTGGAGCTGGTAAGCTATTACTGTAGTATATGTTATAATCAGAGCATTATGTGCCAAATCATTAGACCCTTTCGTCATCACAAGTCTAAAGCTTACAGTTTGAAAACTAGTAGGAAGTAAACAGAGCTTTTCTCTCCTCTCCAACTTCCTGGACTCCAATATGTAACTTTCAGAGAATATCAACACAAGTGACCTTCTGTAAAAAGAGATGGTTTATAGGGGTTTATATCTCTGTATTTTTCATCTAGCTGAGCTCGGTGAGTTCCTGCTTTCTCTTGTGGTTGCATGGCAACTCAATGGGGATGAGGGGACTTGGGTAGTCACAACACCCAGCTAAAAAACAAACAAGCAAATTTCCCAAAGTGTTTCCCTGTTCAGTCGTTACAGCTCCCCAGTAGCATTTTTTTTATCTCAGTATTTGGGACAAATGTGAACACATGAAGAAAGTGTTGTGCAATTGTGATTTATTTATTGTCCAACCCAGTAGGGGTGCAAAGTATGTCACTTAAGCAGATAATATTCGTCCTGTCATATATTGTTCTGTAAACACATGTGTGAGGGTAACAATTAAAAGTGTGAATCAACCTCAAATCAATGCTCAAACTGATGACTGCACATATATGAAATTACTTCTCTGCAACTGCCATTCAAAATATAAGAAATTATGAACAGAAAAATCTGCCCCTTGTCAAACATATTTTAGTTAAAAACTCTTCACTAAAAACTAGTGAAACTCAACTAAATCAAGCTACTATGTTCACAAAGAAAAAAGTGAAATGGTTGAAAACCATAATCAATAAAATGAATCAATGCTATTCCAGTTCAGCATAAACTTTATGTTTGAGAACTACAGTTTGTTTTTAAGATTTGTAATGAGGTCAAATAACCTTTAGTTTACTGTTTTTTTTAACTTTCTGGGATTGAGCTAGTAGCTAGCAGATATGAGTGAACTCCTTTAAATGACTCTGGTTATATTTTAGTAATCAAATGTAATGAGCATTTGAGGAAACATGTGAATTTAAATGTTACATTAGTGTTTAAACTCTTAGTAAAATAAAGCTTGTTTTAGTTTTATATACCATGCAGTTCAACTTGTTACCTTGTCTTATACAACAGTAAACACATGAAATGATGAACAATCATCAATAAAACAAATGGATTATCTGAAAACTGTCCCTAACCTTGCCAGGCCTCTAGCCCCTGACGATCGGCAGCTTAGCATGTCAGGCCCACAGCAGGGGGAGCTCCACACCTCCAGTCTCTTCAGGCATCTGAAAGTTCCCTCTAACTCGGAGAGAAATGTTGCAAAATCCTTTTTTTGTAGCAGTTTTTTTCCGACCAGGTCTACTTAGACTTTGGTCAGTTTGCAGATTCTGGTCCTTAGCAACTGTGACGGTGCCTTTTCGATGTTGCTGGCCCGAGATCAACCAGTCCCCAATGTCCAAAATTAATATAATGGTTTATGGCCCAACAAGTGTCAACTATGTGCAGTTGCTAAAGATTTGTGTAGAAAATCAGTGTTTAACTGGTGTTTTAAAGTCGATTAAAACATTCAGCTCCACTTGTTACAATTACGGATGTGAACCTTTTCTCTTAGGAAGAAGAGTGCCCCGGATGCACTGATGGTACCTTCAAAGGGACTCGCTACTTCACCTGCCCACCCAAAAAAGCTCTGTTTGTGAAGCTTAAATGTTGTCGGCCTGACTCCCGCTTCCCCTCCCTGCACCATTCCTCCAACCCCATAGAGCGGTGCAACTCTATTGGTAAATCAAAAGAGTTTTAGCAAATATCAAAACTCTGTTCTTCCAAAATCTTAATGGTTACTGCTTTTTATTCTTGCAGCATTTGGAGGTTATCTGAGTGAGGTAGTACATGAGAACACTCCTCCTCGGACAGAGAACGATGGTCTGGATGTTATGGTGGGGAAAAAGAAAGGCATCCAAGGCCACTACAACTCCTGCTACCTTGATTCAACCCTCTTCTGGTCAGTGGGGCTTCACTATTCCAGAAACTTCCTTTTAAAGCCATATTTGTTAAACATGCAGGTATAAAAAAAAATGCTTCTCTCTAATATAGTTCTTAATTTCTGCTCCTCAGTCTTTTCTCCTTCAGCTCTGTACTGGACACGGTTCTGCTGAGGCCACGATCAAAGACTGACGTGGAGTATTACAGAGAGACTCAGGAGCTGCTACGCACAGAGATAGTCAATCCACTGCGCATGTACGTGAGAATTGCTGCTCTTCATAAGTTTTAAACAACCTTCTGTTTTTAACTTGCCTTTAGGTTATAGTGCTGTCATACATTTAAATCAGGCATGTGAAATTCGGTCCTCAAGAGTTTCTGTTCTACGGGTTTTCTATGTTTCTTGGCTTCAACGCAATTAATTCCGATGATTGCAGTTCAGCAACAGCCTGTTAATCAGCTATCAATGGAAATCAGCTGTGCTGAAGCAGGGAAACCTGCAGGAAAGAGGCCCCCGAGGGTTGACTTTGGACATGCCTGCTTTAAAGATTGTCCTTTGCAAAAGGTTTCATACTCCTTGAATTTGGAAAACCAGTGAGGTGATTAAGTTTAAACTAATTTACAACTAGGCAATGCATCGGTCAGACAGGCGACAGATATTAGCTTTATTTCCTGCAGTGCATGCATTGCCCTCCATGCATTAAACTTTGGGGGTTTTAAAGCAGCTATAAATAATTTTTAATGTCATGAATTGTTTTTCAAGATAATTTCCAGTTAAAAGGATTGTTTATTTGATGTTTTTACTCTCTTCTTTTACTCAAAAAGCATGTCACAGTAGTTTTCCTGTTGCACTGTTGTCATTGTTTTACAGACATGGGTACGTTTGTGCCACGAAAGTGATGAAGCTCAGGAGGATCCTGGAGAAAGTAGAAGCTGCCTCAGGATTTACGTCTGAAGAAAAAGGTTCACTTTAACTGAGAGATAATTCCCTAATACATAAATGTATGTGTATGTATGCACATATTCATATTTGTTATATATTTCTATTCCTATGCACCAACTTAGAGCTGAATTTAGGAATTCACTTTTCCAAATAATTTTAGCTGAAACATATTGCTATGT
>JAUZNJ010054868.1:0-29356 GCA_034780135.1 Jordanella pulchra | reverse complement strand
ACAGTCTTCTACATGCTTTGCAAGTGGAAAACCTGAAAAATCAACAGTGTATCAAATACTTGTTCTCCCCACTGTATATATGGCGTCCAGGTGTCATCCGATAAAGATGTTCGAGCCACCTCAGCCATGTTTACAGCCTCATATGAATAAACCACATAGTAATTTATTTATAGTCATTAATAACATGAATTTACAATCAAAGGACACTGCTTATGCACTCCTATGTAAAATTCAAAGCATATAAAAAATATCAGTATCTTTTAATATTTCAGAAACTTACAGAATGCTCATGTCAAAAAACGTATGATCCTTCTTGCTGGCTTAGGATGTTAAAAGCATCTGAACAATTCTTCACAATACTATGGAAAATAAAACCCCATCATTAATTGGACATTTTATGCTGTAAAATTCAGCTGGAAACAAGTTATACAGCTCTAATCACCTGGGTGCAGAGGTGTGCACATCCTTTCAATAATGCTTTGATGAACCACGTTTTGATTCAATCCCAGTATTCAGTGTTGTGTAAGAGTCATTCAGCAGCAACATTCTTGGCAACAATTTATATTTCTCTCTTTTGTGTTTTTGTAAACTAAAATCGTGAGGGGAAACTGTCCACAGCCATCCTTAGCTGGGGGGACTCTCACTTACACATTTTAAACAAATACTTTTCTTCTTGTGAAGCCTCCTTTTTTGTTGGTTTTCAGCTATGTCTGCCCTCACTATGATAATTAAAAACAAGATCTCTCTTGGTCCTTATATTAGAAAAAACTGCCTTTTAACAGAGGTTTGTAAACTCACTAACAGGGACCTAAAAGTAAGCAAAAATGTATTGTTGAAATACACGTATTTGCACTGGATTTAAGTAGGTGAGTGAAAAAAGAAAAAAATGTCTTCATATAGATTTTATTTACTTAACTGAAAGACAAATACTTGTATTTTAAATACATTTTTTACTAATTTTTAGATATTTTTGCAGTGCTTATGTGTACAACATATTTGATAAGTATCATCAGTTTTTTATGTGACACCGCAGTGACTTATCCACCCACAGGCAAACAGTCAATGTTAGCTTCATCCCGAAAGGTCACTTTGTTTCTGCAAATCAAATTTGTTCGAGCTTACAGCGTTCACCAAAGAGGCATCTTAAAACAACGAAACAAAGCAAACTCCCTCTTCTCTCTCTTTTCATAGCATTCTGGATCCTCATCTCACCTTTTCTACACAACCTTCTTTAAATGTTACCCCCTCCATTGGTAACAGTAAATGACTCACATCTCACTGCCAACCTAGCCCAAGACTGTGGGCAAGTTTTGAAGCCTCTCGTTTGTATTTGCACAAATATGAATTCTTCCAAATGCACGTATTACAGCAACCCACACAAAATCAGATCCAGGTATTATGTATTTAAAGTGGCAGCCTGCTGTTTTTGTTTCTCCCTTTCTCCTGTACCTGTCAGGGGCCTCTGTTTCTGCTCTTTAATGAGGAGAGGCTTTCTTCACACCCGCTTTGTCTCGTGTGCTTTCCCTTCTGTGTGTCTGAAGCGCTTGTACTGACCATCAGCGACATGCTGCTCTGAGTCTCAGGGCTAATTGCTGCTGCTGGGCTGATAGTCTTTCAGAGCTACATTCTCATTGACTCCCTAGACTCCAGGGGGGGTTCCCACAGGCACCCACAGACAAACAAACTTGGGCGGACAATCAATAAAGGAAGCAAGAGTTACCGCTCAGCACAGCTTCTGATTAGGATTCAGTAGGTTTATGTGTGTGAGTGAGTAGAAATGTGCGTGAACTTAAGCAATTCCCGGGTCCTTGATTTTTTCAGATGATTTTAATATTAGTGTCAAATTGAATATGTAAGGAAAGAAGCGCTGAGTGTCACATAACATCCAATGTTTACACAATTTCAATTTACCTCAAGCAGTATAAAATAATTAAAATATAACCATTTACTATCACCTAAAAGCATTAAGATTTCCCTTTTTAAAACTGTCATTCTTCCCTTCATGACATTTCCCCATCATCTGGCTGAGGTTTATCAGGTTCTACCAAGACTGGTGCTGTTGGTAAAACTACACAAAAGGGAAAAAAAAGAAAATCACATAAAGATCTTGAGGCCTTCCTAGAATTATAGTTGAGTTTACACAGAGGATCTTTTCTGTAAAAAAAATTAATAATTTTTTTGTTACTTTCTCAGTTTAGTTAAAATTAATGTATCCGGTCAGTCGGGGACTCACTCAGCAGCATCTCTTACTGTAGCTCTAGTAGGTTAGCCAAGCTCAATCTGACCTCGGAGAAATGCTGCCACGGATTATTTCATCAAGTGGTACTTAATGCTGCTGATTTACCTAGTGTTGTGCTGTAACAATCTGTGAGTGATTCGTACGAGGCTGTGATACAGATAGTTCACTCACTCTGGCTTTAATTTGCTCACACTCTGAATAAATCAGGATTAGCAACACATTTTTTGAGCCTTAATCTGGTAATAGATGTTTTTCATAAGCAATAAAACTAAAAGTCATAGAAGAGCCTAATTTTTTTTCATCTAAGCTAGTTGACTTCTGGTCACCAAAACTCAGAAGTCTGTCTAGATGTGTAGTGGGAGGAGAGCAATGAGGTCAAATGTACCTGCTGTGTGAGAGTAGCCTGTGAGAAATGGTTGGTAATAATGGATGAGCCACAGATTAATTTAAGGAATAGTTTGTTTTTAAGCAAAAAAATCTAACAAGGAAAATAATTATACTATATATTCAGCAGTAAAGTTAAGGAGACATATAAAGATATTATATATTTTATTTCTTTTGCTGGACCCAAAAGATTTTCTTGCTTCAGTTGTCTGTATGACACTGAGTGCCACTAGCTCGCAGAGCTGTAGTGTCAACTCGCCTTTCCTCACCTTCCTCACCCCTGCATTCCCTCACCCTCTTCTTTCAGGGCTTGTGTTTGCTCTTGTTTCTGTCTCCAGTCGGCCTGACTCACAATGATGATCTTGACCATCGGAAATGTCAAGGTTGGCCGACAGATTGCCTCAAAGCAATCAACGTTGTCTTTCTGTGTGTCGACAATGCGAGCTCTCAGTCTGTCGCCATCTTTCCATTTCTCTCCCATTTATTCCTCCATCTTCACTTTCTCTACTTCCATGTCTGTGTTTACCCGGGAGGGGTAAGACATGTGTCATGGAGGATTGGCAGCAGGAGGGATGGTGTCGGTGGCGAGGGGATGGCCGCTTTGAAGCTTCATTTTTGACAGGCGGTGGGGGCCAGAGTGAGGAACTTAAAAGCAGCGACCGTTCCTCCCTCCGTGACATTTGAATACAGCACAGTGTGACCTGCTTGTGCATGCTTGAGTATTTACTCTACATATGGAGTGATTCGAGAACATGTGGATGTATATGTGAACAAGAGAGCTTTTCATCTTGACAGGTTTTCCCCCAGTCCACAAAGGTACTACAAAAGACTGAGTATGACATTTATGTTGATGACAATGAAAACAGACTCTAACCTTCAGCTTTCGATATACATGAGTAGCAGCTCATAAATCTTTAGACTTAAAAACTTTACAAACATAGTAACTGGATCACTATGAGAAAAAGCTTCACATACAGTGAAGATTTTCATGTGATTTCTTAGACTCTTATGTTGCTCTATGTGCCCAAGGACACACAGCGTCCTTTGGATTAGCAAAGCATGTTTGCCCAGTGTGCCTGAGTGACTTTCCACTGATGGCATCTTACACTTGAAAGACTGCACTATAATGTGCTGCATGGCGTTCTCAACCCCGGCGAAGCAACAAATATGTCTTTTTGCCAGTAGCTGGAAGAATGTCTTCATCCGCTGATTGTGCAGTGTCCGACTTTCTGTCCCTGCTGTAAATGTTGTAAACAGGTGTTAACATGCCGGCCCACTAGATGCCACATGCCACTGTGTCATGATCTCCCAAACAGCTGTCTCCCACTATTGTGTGTCTGGCTGTGTGTGGGTACTGTATGGGTTATAAATGGCTGCAGGTGGCATCAGATATCACAAATGTCAAGAGTATACAAAAAGAAAGGGCAAAGAATGAAAAAGGGGCTTTATTATAGGTAACTAATTGAGGAGAAATAAAGCTGATTTCCTATGGATAACAAGACGTGAAGAAGCATGTTGGAAGGAATCATAGCTTTTAAACTAAGAACACTATACCAAATACCAGGGCTGGTGCTGTTAGCATCATTTAACCATAAATAAAACATTAGATGGCTGAAGTTAGAGAGTTGTGTTTCCTTGCAGGACAGCAATCACAAGCCCTCACTTAAACCAGCTTTAGGGTTTTAGATGATTTTCCTGTAGTTCTGCCCTAAATCATGTGGCTTAAAAGCTGATCTGTGCTACTAATATAGACTAAAAAACACTCAGAGAGCGCAGACCTCCAACAAACAGCAAATCTTTCCCCAAAAAGTGACTTACGCCTATCTGGATCATTATCAAATTTTATTAAAATGTTTCTTGAGGTGCAACTTTAGTAAAAAAAACCCTTTTAAAAGGTTTATAAATAGGGCACAACCTGTGTCTGCAGCCTCTGGTGTTTGTTCTGTCCTCACATTCACTCAGCACTCTGATTCTTCTTTAATCAGCAAATTGTCTAAAACATAGCCTTTTTGGTGGAGGTAATTACTACTTTATTCCCCTTGGTAAGAGGAAAGGGTACAGAAGCTCATTGACGGTTACCAAGCTTGCATTGTTTCAACTTAAATTGTTAAGAAAATTAGATGTAATTTGTTCCAGGCATTTCCCACCGGGAGGAGGCCCAGAGGACGACCCAGGACACGCTGGAGGAACTTTGTCTCTCGGCTGGCCTGGAAGCACCTTGGTCTTCCCCCAGCAGAGCTGAATGTAAAACAAAGGTAAAACAAAGGTAGTAAATTATCTGAGTTTTATCAAAAAGGGGAAGATATAATTATTTGCCAACCATATTTTAAAATCAGAAACAATAACTCTGTTACCTTTGTGACTTTTATCCATCTTCTGTTGTCAACTAAGAATTTTTTAACATGTTCTGTTGTTGATATGTATGTTTGGATAAACTGTGTTTAAAATGATTCATACATAGTCTATGTGTACCCTTGGGTCACAGCTATGTTGTGATATTCTCCATCTCTGAAAAAAAAATGCAAACTTTGACATTGAAATTATGATTAAAGGTTTACCAGTTTCAAGTTCATTTGTATTGTTCACAAATCAAATGAGCACTTTTCAAATATTTGCTGTTTGAATTCCCAATGGCAGATAATGCACCTGCGGTTTTAAATAAACAAGAGGTTAAAAACTCTCTATGGAAATGGATTTATTATCAATAAAGAAAGTATTATGTAAGGTGGCATTTCAGCTGGAAAAGAATAGAATAGAATATTAATTGTTGCATCTAATTTAAAAAGTCAACTATAAAAGAAAAACATTTTGTTTGTTCGAAAAATGTTTTCCTTTATTTCCTAATTTGCTGGTAGACCAGCAAATTTCATGAAATTAGTCTTACCTTTGTAAAAGATAAGATATATATAGTGTAACCTAATATAAAATTCATATTCAGCAATTTGGTATAAGTCTCACATTAATTTATTCAAATTGTTGTCATCATTAAAACCAAACTTAACTTAATACAAACAAAAAATATAGATTGAATAGATTATAAATAACTCCTAATATGAAACCTTGTGTATTATCACCAGGTACCTCATTTAGAAATGAGATTAAAAAGACTACTAGTTTGCCCATGAATGTACATGTAAAGCATCTAATAAATCAATTTGAATAACTTTGAATTGTCTTCAGCCTCTCAGACCTTCTTCTGATGAAGCTGAATTGGTTAAAAAAAAACTACAACAGAAAGACTTATCTCTTGTTCACACTTGCTGCTGCAGATTCTGACATTATCCTGGCAGTCCCAATGTGATGTCCTAATTTGGTTTTGCAGTCATACTCTTTCTATTATTACATTCACCTACAGGGCGGAGCGTCCTTGTTTTTGCATCTGCCAGAAGAAGTTGGCTCTAAAAGCATGCCTGGTAATCTGCCATGAATGTGGTGACATGCTAGATTTAACTGTGTCATCAGAGCGCACCTCCTTACCTTTTCCAGCCAGACGTTTTTGCACACATACACATTCACACTTGGCAGATGAAAGAGAGTGGAAAGGTCGTGTCTCGGGGCGAAGTGGACAAACTTCAAAAATAGAAGTCAGAACTTACAGTGTCATGTCTGAGAAAAGTTTCCTGTGGGACAAATACAAGGAAGATCAAGGTGGAGAAGAGTTGGCAGAGTTTAGAGTGGCTTTTGTTTGGAAATTTTCTGACATCCATAGGCATTCTGTGTCACACACAGACATGCACACAACTGCACACAAACTGTCTTTTGTTTGGCGCCACTGCCAAGTGGAGTGTCAGTTTCAAAGTGGGAGCCTTTAAGTGGCGCCCAGTGAGCCCGCGGTAGTGTTCATGTCATGGGCAGTTGGTTGCCGGCTGTACATGTGTGTAAAGTGAAAGTGTGTGTTTCTTGTTTATGTGGCTATCGAATGTCTGGAGGCAGAGAAGTGTAACGGCCAACATGAAGCAGGATTGCTGGAGGCGCAGATAAGTGATGGCAGACTGACCCTGGCTCAGGATGCACACTTTTAGGTATCAGCCTTCATAAATCGTACCGAATAAATACTGAACATTTTATTCTGCATTTTATGTCAACCTGAGTATTCTAAAACAGGCATAGCAAAGTTTTATAATAAATGTTTCAAAACTTTGAAACAAATTGAACATAGTGTTATTAGGATTTAAAGACTGTCAAATAGGATAATAAGCAAAGGGCCTGAGTAGCTGAACATTTCTCTGTTTGCAACATTAGCAGTGCTGCACTGCTAGGGTAAATACATGTACATTAGTGGTAAAGTTAAGTTGTAATAAAACTTTAAGCCCTTATCTGCTCTGACAATTAATAGAAAAAGTAGTAACAGATGTTTTTAATGTGTAAGAATGTTTGAGCATCCTGAATCTAAAATATACCTTACGAACTACTAAATCCGATAAGTTAGCAGTTGACTGTAAATTTTCTACCTTACAAAACAGCATGACTAGTTAACTAGTTAATAGTAGCTTTTTAAACTTCCAGTTTAAATTTAGGAAGAGCAAAATAACTAAGAAACAGATTTGTAATTTTTGTTGATAGTCAAACTACTTGAAAAAGGGTAAATAATTTCAGTAATATACAGTGTTTTACATGTTTGCTTAATTCTGTCAATCTTAAATCTCAATAAAGATAACAATTTGTTATAAAAATATCAGAACTCTAATAGCTTTTGAGTTTTTATTTTTAGCATTTTGGAAAGTACCATAAAGCTTCATATTGTTTTAACTAGGTTCTTATAACTTAAGAGTCTCATACCTATTGCTCATTTCCAAATGACTAAACAGCCACGATTCAGTGAAATTGTTTAAATTCTTTTAAACATAACCATTCCTGCACCACATTTTTGCAGTTATCTGTTTTGCCCTCCATCAAAAACCACTCAGCTCTCCTATTAAACAAACTGGTAGAAGCTCTCACTATCTTTGAAAGCACATTATTTTAAGCCCCTCAACAGTTGTGGCCATTTGCATCTTGGGAGGCCAGAGCAAAGGTGGCGGTTGGAAAAAACACACACACACTTTCCCCCTGATAATGGAATTTTAAATGTCCTGGTCCTTATTAACTTTTTAGTTTATTAAAAATCAGGCATTTTCCACCATCCACAAGGAGAAGCCACTAGTCCGTGTCCCTGTTGCAGATTAATTACTTCTCTGTGTAGGAGAAAAGAAGAGGAGGGCAGCGGGAAAAGGAACAAAGTAAAATGCTGTGTGCAATTTAAAAACTGCAAGATATATATTTCTCTGCTCTGACGTTAATATGTCTTCAGTTTGGCTGGCACTCTCTTATCTACAGAGCGACTCAGCTCAGTTATAGGCCCTGGTGAATTTTGATGATGACTGCAGGTCATCCAATGAGAATACAGAATAAGGAAGGCTCTAGATGGTATTATACTCCAATGCCCTGCCCTTATTGACTCAGACACTGAACTCTTCCTTGCTGTACACTGTGTTCCTTTTACCTTTGCTTAAAAAGCCTCCTTATAGCTGACAAAAATCTTTTTGCAATCTTCAATACATTTTTAAACTTTTTTTTCATGTGTTATAGGTCTATTTACCCAGGCAGATGTACAAGAAGTTCCTCCAGTCAAACACTATCAGAATGCAATACAAAAATTTAATATTGCTGTAATAATTGTATTGTTTGGCTCTCTGTGCTTTTCTTAAATAAGGGTAAGCATTCAAAGTCATGGCCACACTGAGCCTCATTCAGTTAAAATAACATTTGTTCAGCTTTGAACTAAAACAAGACTTTTATTACAAGGAAACTTCAGTTAGGCCTGTGCCGAGGAACATCTTCTTCCTCTGCTCTGAAGTATATTTATACACTGAGTGAGACCAATTCATTGCTAAACTTTCCAATAAATCAACTTCCCTCTGACATGTCAGGGGAAACAGAATACAAGGTCACTGTTTTTTTGTTCTTACTGAATTTGAAACAAGTCCTGGCATGAATAGATGATTACTGTAATCAGGTTTGTCCCAACACAGGTTTAAAACCAAAATGAATATATCCGTCCCTCAGCTGCTTCATTCACTCGTTTAATTTTTTCCTCCCTTATTTTTTCACAAAAGCGTGAGTGCCAATGAATAATTGAACAGTCCGAGAGTCCAAATGTCACAGCAGGGAAAATTGTTTGCGCTCGCTCATAATTAGAATTTCATTGTTTGTTATGTAGGTTTGAAATTCCTGTCATTCCACATTCCACCTTATCTGGGTGATGGCAGATATCTCAGCCCTGGTCTATCCAGGGACACAGAGATGGAGAAATGTCATCAGGCAGTGAACATTTTGTTATTCAGCATCACCTCCTTCAAATATGTCCACACAGATGACACATATTCATGTTTTTATTAGGTTGCTCATTGTATTCAAAGATCTTTTACTCCTAACCCCTTTGGAAGCCATCATTAAAAGAAGAATATCTTTTATCCTTTGTGACTATTTTAAATACTTATGCAAGGCTTTGAGAAAAACCTGATCAAATACAATCAAAAGTATGAAATAAGTTGTTTAGTCTGTGCATCTTTGCAAAATTGATTTGATTCAATTGGGAGCAGGGAGTGCCTGTTTAAGATAACCTCCACAGCATCAAATTCTCTTTCTGATATGCTGTGATAGTTGTAACAACTAAACTTACTTATGTCTTCTCTGTCATGAGCCGTAGTTTTGTGTTCCTTTTTTGAGCTTCTGTTGTCTCTGTGCTCTCCCTGTCATCCTGTCCTCCCATTACCCCCAGGTGTGTCTCGTTTCCCTGATTTCCTCCCTGCGTATTTAAACCCACCTGTGTCTTCTGTTCTTCGTCTGGTCCTTGTCTGAGTAGTCTGAGATTGTTTGAGTTTTCTGAGTTTGTCTGTGCTAGCTGCCTCTCGTATGTCCAGTTGCTACCGGTGTTAAACCCTGGTTTCCGTTTAAGCTGTGCTGCCTGGCCTGAGGACTTTTCAGTTTGTTGTACTCGTTTTTGGGATTATTTTCATTAAATTCCTCATTTTTTCACCGCATCCTGGTTCCTGCCTCTGCCTCACCACCTCCACCACAACTGCTTCCTGACATTCTCAGTACATACAATACTTTATAGAACACCTCAGAAATCTTTAAGATCTTATACTGGCAAGTTTTATGTAGGTCTTACCTTGTTTTTGGTCAGCAGGGGTTTTGGCCTTGGAACTCAACTGTCAAATAATGTCCAAATATCTTTCTTCTTGAATGATGAATCAAATACTGATCTTAACTAAAACAGGAATGGCTGACGTTGTCTTTTGGGTATACTTTTGTGAAATTTTTCCCCATTCTTCCGAAAATTGTAAATGTTTGTAACCTTCAAGACTGATGGATAAGAATCTTTTTTTTTCTTTTAATAGGGACACCACTCTAACCTGGCAAGTAATTGAAAATATGTAGCATTCAAGATAGTTCTTCACGTTATAAATCTGGGACTCCTCCAAATCAGTCGGTCTGGGGAAATGAGGGTCATTCAGCTGAACCTTCCACACTGATTTTGTGTAGCAACAAGAAGTGCCCGTCTTTTATAGTTTGGTTTTAGCAAATCACGGTAAGAAATGAAATAGCAGCAAAGTCCATCTAAAAAAAATACACCTACATTTCTACCTTTTTGCTGTTCCTCTTTCAGAGATGAAATTGTGGATTCTGACAAAAAAAGATGCAATAGCAGCAATTACTCATACAACTTTCTCCTATGTCTATTAATTTTAGTTCGGCCTTCTTTCATCATCCTGCAGGTGCTCTCCCCTAGAGAGGGAAAGTCTGTCAGTGAGGTTGTGGAGGGAGGGAGGGTGAGGAGGGGGGCCGTTTAAACAACGAGTGTCCTAGTCTTATTTGTTCTGAAAGCTGGCTGAACGCATGCATGGTTAGATCTCCCCATGCGGTATGGGGAAGTGGGGGAAGTAGCTTCCTGGAATTTGGCGTTACTTGGGATGGTGCTGCTATTGGGTTTTCTCCAGTACCCCACTGGCACCTCTAGGTTGGAATTTTTCTACCTGGTGGGGGAGCTTTGGGCTCTCTGTGGCATCTCTTAGTTTCCACGCAGTCGCTCTCCGCCGGAGGAAGGTGGGGGGGGGGGGTTGGTGCTAATGGACAATCTGCTCAGTCCCTTGTCTGAGATTGGCCATTTCAATCTCTTTTGTATGAGGACTGTTTGTGCGGATGTGTGTGTGTGTGCGTGGCTGCTGGGAGTCGGATTGGCCGGAGGTCTGTGTCAGGTATGGCATGCCATCCACCTTGGCGAAGGTGTGGGTCGCGCTCTGGTCATTTCCTAATCTGGCTGTGGCAGGCCCTGGGCTGGGCCGGGTTGGGGGCTAGGTCACAAGCTGAGGGTCATCTGGGCTCCCCTTAGTAAGATTGCTTCTCGTTGCCTGGCAAGCTCTCTGTGTGGGCCTATGCCCCAATTTGAATAAAAACCCTACTCAACATAATTTATAACATTTCCAAGACATACATATGTAGGACATCAGGGTGGGCATATTTAGGGGGCTGGAGGTGGGTCAGCCTTTCTGGCTTTGCTTCCGATGCTCATGCCCATCTGTGGTTGATGGGAAGTATTTAGACACAGTAATCCTAGGGGAAACAATACTACATCCAAGCAGGAGGGGGGCTGGCATTGGGTCTTTTACACCTCTGTTCTCTCCGATCTGTCTGGAGGTGGGGCTGGACCCTTGGGAGTGGTCATGGATTGGCTGGGGTTTCTGGATCTCCTTCGGCTCTCCGGCCTTTGGTTATGTGTACAGGATAACTTGAAAAGTTAGGAATGGAGTTTAATGTCATTTTAATGATATTTTTACCAAAAGTGCAGAACAATCCAAGGAAAAATCTATTAAATGTTGGTGATGATACACATCATAATCGTAGATTCTTTAACATTATTTGATGGAAAACATAGTTTCTCGGGGAGTGGTAGCAGTGACTATTAAAAGCTTCAGCATCGGACTCTAAAAAGTCCATAAGTATTATATTAAAGACAAAACATTGAAAAGGTGAGCCATGGCTCACTTGAAGTCTTAATCTGCTGATCAAACAAGAAGGCATAGTGCCGAGTGAATGGAGAATATGAGAGTAGAACAAACAAAGGCATAAGTCAGAATATGGGTCAAAATTTGCTGCTTGGCAGAGGGCTGTGCTCTCCAAATGCTTTTCTAGTTTATTTTGTTTTTCTTTTCATTCGTAGCACTTTGAGATAGGCTACAAAGTGCACAACAACTGATTTTTTGTATTGTCATTGCTATTTTTTTTTAATTATCAGTAGTACATCTTTCGCCATGTCTTTGAATCTCTTCTTTTTTTACCACCACTTTCAAAATGTTGTTTTTACCAGCAGCAGCCTTATTCACTGTTAAGGCAGGGGTGTTTCATCATTGTGCCATATTGGATAATGCAGAAATCCTCTACTGTCTGTTTGCGAACATGTGGTTGAAACCAGAGCATTGACTGATAAGGAAATATGTACTTAGTACCACCAACATAGTTAAGTTAAATAAGCCAAAGCATGTGATGGATAACCTTGAAATGCTGCCACCTAACACCATGATAAAAGATGATAAAATAAAATTCTGATATCACCACAGAGGGCTTTGAGGTCTCCATCTGGACAACTTAAAATTTGTTAAAAGTTAACTGGGGCTATATTTTTATCAACATAATTGATGGTATTACTGTATTATTATCAGTTGTATGTTTTTAACCCTCATCTCTCTAAGTGGCATTGTGAAAATGTCAAAATGAGCTTTTGTCTATAATAAAGATAAGGAAATCGCTGCTTTACCTGCTCCTTACCTCTAAGAACTGGAGTTTTGTAGATTAAGAGATGACATTGCTTTAGAAATCAATACTGAGTATTTTTCATCCCACACCTGAACTGATTTCATGGAGAGAGAAGAAAAATAGTTTACTTTATTCCCATTAAAAGTTAAATGTGAACATTTGTCTGCAAAAAATACTATGTGCTTATTTATCTAAAGTAGTGGGTCTTCATATGATGGTTTTGTTTCCGGATATTAACTCTCTTTTATTTTCTGCTTCTAGTCTCTTCAGCTCTGCAGGGAATGGCACAGACCTGCTAACTAACAACAAAGGGGAGATTTTTCACCTGAACAGATGACTGAAACTCACTATAAAGCTCTGTCAGGCTGAACAAATTCAGAGTCAGTCATTAAAACAGAGCTTTTATTCTTTATAACAAAAATAATCTCTTTAGCTGCAATAGCAGCCATTTATTAAAACAGTAAATTGTGTGCCTCTAGGTATCCTTGAAGGGGCACTGGGGCAGCAGCTGAAGATTGAGTTCTTTTGTAAATTTCTGTCAACTAGCAAATTCTTAAGCAAATTACTTCCAGTGGCGTATTGCATTTTTTTATAAGAACAAAAGTCTGTGGCACCTTCAATCTGTTATCATGAATACAAGACAAAGTTACACAAGTTTTCTTGCTCTTGCATGTGCATTGTGAAAAAGACAGGTCATCTCTGCAAAGACAAGTGTTAAAAGTAAAAGAAGGAAGGTTCAGAAATGCTATAATCATTTTTTTATTTGTGGTTTGACACTTTAGAGGTACTTAAGATTTGCATTCTGTGTATTTGTGGCTTGCTAAATAACAATCTAAATTTGGGAAGATTTCCATAGCGGAGAAATGTTTTGCTGTTTAATTGTTCCCAGATTCATTCAACAAAAGGCATTAATATTGAGCAACAATCAAGTCTAGCAGAAGGGAGTCGATTCTTCTTTTGCTTTAGGTGTTAGTTGTCCTCTTTTATATCAAATACGTTGACATGATCAAATACTATAATTAAATATAAAAAGACAGGAAATTTTACTTTTTATTACCCTACATACAAAAAAGCATTTCTCAAGATTGTAAGGCAGTAGACTCTAACTCAAACTCACATATATCAGGCAGATATACCTGAAGAAGTGAGGGAGTACATTCTGCATCTTTATTCTGTATTCTTTTTCTCCCACTAAATTTGTCTAATTTGACTTTTAGACTGCAAGTTGCAAGTGTTTAAAATGCAGGGAAATTTAGAACTAAATGTTTTAGGGTCAAATTAGTGCATCATATTTGTTCACATCAGAATACAGAGCAAAAGGGGTAAAACCATCAAACACCAAGTAGATAAGGGCTGTGTTTAATGCGCAGAGTTGTTGCCCAATAACTGTATGATGAATGAATTAAACCCGCAAGTGAGACAGTGAGAAGGAGATAAAATATGGGAAAAAAATGTGTTCATTACCGTGCCAGGATGTCCAAAACAGTTTTGCTTTTACCTGAGACACTTATACAAGTTTGATAACACTTTATGTATTGCTTTGTCAGACTTGGAAAAGTGTTTTGTTAAACTTGTAAAAGTATCTAAATAAATGTAATATTATTTTGTATTTCCCAGCCACCATAGTTCATAAAGGTGTGGACCTTATAGAGGAGCTGGGAGCGAGGCATACAGTATATGATATATTTTTCCACTCTTTTGATACCATGAAAAAATAACCACACCGCTCACATTGTGACACTGCAAAGTTAAAAACTCAAAAATAAGGCATTCTTGTCACATGTCTTAAGAAATACAACAGCCAGACCCTCTCTCTGAAAACATACACAAACAGCAAAATGATGGAAATAAAAACTTGTTAATTTTCATCCAGTTTTTCTTATAGTTATCATACCTCTGTGGGAAAAATGACAGCCAAGATCAATGTTAATGCATATATATTGTTCATCCATGGTTTTTATTATTAAGAGGGATACTGACTCTATGAGGTATTTAGTCCTAAGATTACCAAAGATAGTTGACAACTGTTTTGTAGTTGGTCTGTTAATCAAAAGTCATAATCTAATTATTTTGCTTTTTGTGTCACATCTCCTTAAATTGTGTCCTATTTTTCATTCCTGTATATTTCAGTTTAATAATTTTTTTTTAAATAGAGCTCTAGATTTGTCTTCCTTGATCTTTTGAAACCTCCATCTTTCCCACCATTATTCCCTTTTGTTCTTGATATCAGACAGAGAGGAAGTTAAGTGCAGCCTGTAGGTTAAACAGCTCAGTGATTGGCTCTCACCTACTCGTGTCTCCTGAGTGCTTTGAAATCACTGATTGCAGGCAACCTGTTCTAAATAAAATCCATCTACAAAAAATGGCAAAGGAAAATAGCATAAGGATTTAGGTTTTTTGGAACAATGACAGTAATATATTTACTTTATGGCAACATTTCCTTTCAAATAACCTGCAATTGTGCTTTAAAGCTTTCCAATTCATAATCTTGTTATGCATGTATCTTTCTTTCTGACTTTTATCTTTTATTAAAGATGCGAGGCATTTAAGAGAATCAGGTGGCATGCAGTCCTCTAAACATCTTACATCATCTTGTGTTTTCTGCAGTAAAAACAAGGACGCTCTAGGGAAATGCTTTAAACAACCAAAACCTTTTTTGACCACTTTAAAAACTCAAGAAAGTTCAGGGCAGGTCAGTCATTAGGTATTAATGCTGTATCAGCTTTTCGAAATGGCCTCAAATCCAACTTGCATCTGTTCTACTTGCAAATCTTCAAGAATTCATTAAAATTCACTCTATTGACATCATTTTTTCCTGTCTTGGGTTCTTTGTGCTTGATCTTGACATGTCATCTGGGTAGAACTTTTTTCTCACAAGGTGAAGGAGAACACTTGTGGGATTGCTCAGAATTTAGATGGGTGTTTTTAAGTGGGAAAAGAGGAGATTATTTTCCTCTTTTGTTTTAGGGTAAACAATTCCTCACTTTTTTGAGTCCAGAAATGTATATAATGAAGTAAGGTAACAGTAACTTTAAGGAGCAAAGCATAAGTTTCAGAGTTTTTTACATGCGTCTGGCCCCTCTGGTCACAAGTTTAAATGACACCCGTGTTGTGCACATGCATGGGGGAAGAGAAAAACCCCATAGCCACTTGCTGCAACTGCACGGGTCTTTTTTGTGTAAAGGTGCAATGTCACCTGAGGTAAGAAAGTTAGAAATAAGGAAGTTATTTTAAATACGGGGGCCATTAACAGGGCAAATCTAAGCTCCCTGCTTGTTGAAACTTGTGGTTGGTCTTTTGTGATCCATCTTCGCAAACCATTGTCACTGGTCTCTTGCAGACTCTTAGAGACTTAAAGTAACCATGGGAACGAGAGTACGCAGTGGGTTAAACTCACACGCATGCCCAGTTAATTTGACCTAAATCTCTCTCAAAAATTGACAAATGGAGCCTATAGAGTAAAAGCAACCGTGGTAAGTAGAGGAAAGTTCATTTTACACACCAGGGTATTGTAAGGGCAAGTATGGGAAAGGATAAATTTGCTACCTTTTAAACTTGTGTAATGAATCTTAAATGCATAGTTTTAAGGACCAACTGGCTGGCTGAGACAATTCAAAAATGTCTTCTCAGCAGTAAGAAACATTTTTATTCTCATCTGTCTTCAATCAGGTTAAATGCCCTCACTGTCATTGCACTGTTGTTGTATTTTCTTTTGCAGGTGATACAGGAGATGGACTTTCAGATGAATTCAGCAGCCAAACTTCTTCAAAAGCGTAATTACCACAAGATAATTTTTTATTTTTTTATTGTTCTTGCATCCTCGAGAACAAGATTCTCGGGTCCTACAGTGCATATAACAAGAGTAAAGACGAAACCACAAAAAGGTGGAAGAGCCATAATAGGCTATACTGCCACACAAGTAAAGAAGGAAGAAAAGCAGGGAGTTAAAAAAATGCAGGAGACAGTAACTGAGTGTCCGTCTGGATCGATGACAGAGAAGCAAAATGTGTTAAATTCAATTAAACAAATAAGTTCTGAAATGTTTGGATTCTGAACACAACACTTAGGTCTATCATTTGTGTAGTTCGTATGGGTACAAGTGTGTTAACCGCTTGAAACCTTGCCACTATGAAAGCAGATTTCAAATGCTGTCGACTTCAAGACTGCGTTGTCTGATTGGGAACACCACCATAACAAGAAGTTTGTTGGACACACCCAAATTGAGCTTCATCTGAACAGGAGCTATGGTTTCTCTTAAACAAATTACATAAAATGCGCACTTGGTAAATGTTTCAAAATAAAAAAATAAGGTTGAGTTTCATATCTATAATGATTACCTAAAAGCTCACATAATCTCTTAATATGCTAAAGAATTAGGGAATTATATGAAATTTAGCCTACTGGCTAAATCTAATACAGTAACATTGTATGTTTTTCCCCCTAATAATAAATATTTAAAAAGAAGGGAGGTGGTGATTAGTTTTTATGTGCACTGTGGAGTTTGTATCAAAACTGTGAAAATTCCTGTTGTATTCTTAATAATTATGTGTATTTCTTTTTCTATGAATTTAAGTTTTACATTTTTGGCAGAAAGAGCAGCACAATTTAATCTGTGAATTCTGCAACTGCTGCCTTTGATTTTCTGATCCCACCTTGACCATTCACATGACAGTGAAATTTGTTTTGTTTGTTTTTTTTATCTTCTGTCAGTCAGAGTCCTTTATGTGGAGCTGCTGAAGTGGAGTCTTTGTCCTTGCTCTCTCTGAATGCCCACACCTCGGTGACACTCAGACCTTGGAAGATTGGCATCAGATAGTAGGGCCTCTTTGTGTGGCTGTGTCAAAGCACTTAGCATGGCGCAACATGTCGTGGACCTATTGATGGTGAAGAGGCATAACCATTCCCAGAGAAACTCCAAGGCAGTGGGATGTGGAAACCTCTATTGTGAATCAATCATTTAAACCCAAGCTTTAACAGGAGAAAACACAGGGCTTTAGTCTCCTGATCAATATCCAATTTGAATCTCTTGTCCCTTTAATTTGCCTACATTATCTGTTACTATTTGCTGTGGTTTAAAAAAGAAAGGAAATAGCTAAAAGAGAGAGGGCAGAAAGACAATGGGGAAAAGGGAAAAGCCTGTTTCATTAGAACATCTTCTTATGCAAATCTCCCTCGTAAATTAGCTGTCAAATCAATCCCCTAAACCGTCTTGAAGCCTGAGTTTTTCCACCACAACGGAAGCTCCGGATTTGGCATGAACCCCAGGAGGAATACTTTTATAGGTTTCAGTGCCAGCCTGTCTGACCGCCCGCATACTTATCTGCCCCCACAACATCCCCCCCCCCTCAATGGCGGTCATTGATTAAACCTGAGTCAACCTTTCTCACCTGGCAGACTTCCCCAACATTGACCTCTCCCAGAGAGCCCAGTGATCGGCAGAAGTGAATTCATACTGCAGCTGAAGCACAGAACTTACCCTGGTAAATAACAGTGGTGACTCCAGGTCAGCAGTTTAAAACCGAACCAAGAATTATAATTAATATTTGGTCACGACAAACTAAACTTGAGGATAATTTGTATACGTTATCCTACAAGATAATGATGAGAAATCTGCATAGATTCTGTAGATATCTTCCTTCCAGCCATAATAAAAGATGTAGATGTAAATGTAGAGAATGAATGATTTTTTTGTTCTCCCTCTTTTATGTTTTGTTTATAACATTGTCAAAGCTTTCATTGATGTCCACGTATTATTCAATATTTCTTACATGCACCTCCAGGTCCATCCCACGCTCAGGCAGCTGTCTCAACTGGAGCCAGGACGCCGCCTGCAGCAGACAGGCACAGTCATTGTGTTTTATACAGTAGAAGACTCACAGGACTGTCTGGTTGCGTGTGGAAACATCTCCTTTTGGCTCTCCCACGCTGTAAGTCGTACAGCCTACATGTCATCCCTTCTATCAGCCCTGCTACAATGGGGCCAGTGTCCGATGTGGGCCAGATGTGTGTGCGTGTATGTGGTGGAGGCTCACATCTGTCATGAATACATGTGTTGTTTCTCACATGCAGCTGTTGAGTTTATCCATACGAAAGTTTCAGCTGTTTTTCTTCATCCCAGTCTTTACATTGTTATTGGTGGTGTTGGTCAGCACATCCCTCTACTGCATGTACATGAACACACTGGTGTGCCAGTGGAAGCCACATAACCCCACCCTGTCTGTGTCTTCCCAACTGTTCTGGCTGTGAATCAATAGGCCGACAGCTTTGAACTGTAAGGTCAGAGCTAGATCTCTCCAACATCTCATCATGGGACAGAGCCCCTCGGCAGTGTTCACATGCTCCTGCTGTGTCTTTCCCACTCTAAGACAGGGTTGTGACCTGTTAAATTGGTCTGTATTCTGTCCTTATCTAAGCCATTTCTCCAAGGTCGGGACTGAATTAGGCCCCAAATGGGCCGCAAGGGTGTCCTTTCACTCAGACAGCGCTGTGAACCTCTGACCAGAAGTACAGTGTCATGACCTGCATGTTCAACCTTGTTGATGTCCAGGCCTCTGAAGAACTAGATCCATTTTTCAAAAGGAAAAAAAAAATCATGGCTGGTTAACTTCAGGCTGCCACTAAGCCTGAGAGTATTTTGAGGAGCAAATTAATGAACAATCACAAATGTACAAAGCTGGGAATAGTATTCCTGTTGGAAGATGTCATATTTTCTCATGACAGCAGAACATTTAACATATTTTGTTTTGATTTTTTATGACAGAGCAATGCAAGGTGCTGCAACATTATAAGGTGAAAAGAAAATTATAGTTCGTTTAGAATTCTTTAAATCTGAAACCTGCATTAGGATTAATCTCAGTAAATGCAGCCCTTCTGTTTGGTAGCAACAGTGGAAAAGAAGGAAGACAGCAGGTTAGCATAAAGCAGCATACAACTTTAATGAAGGGTAAGGTTATTCAGCAATGTTCTTAGTTAAGGAGAGCAGCCACGAGGCCATTGGTAATTCTGAAGGAGCTGCAGAGATCCGTGGTTCAGGTGATATAATCTGGCGACGATTAGTCCTACAGCTACAAAAATGTCCGTAATGGAAGTAAGACAAGAGGAAAACTATAGAGAATTCCATTTATAGTTTACCTAAAGCCAAGAGGGACATAAAAAAGGCTCTGAAAAAAAGAAAACACCATAACGGTGGCAGCATCATGCTGTGGTAACGGAGAAGCTTGGCAGAGTTTGTGAAACGATGCATGAATACAGTTTAATCCCAAAAGAAACTAATGAACAATCACAGCAGACATTTTAGTTTCTGATTTTTAAACACACCAACTTTTTGTTCAGAATAACAAATACCTTGTCAATCTTCTGCATAAAATCCCATCAAAATTTGTTGAGGTGTGCCGGGTTTTTTTTTTTGTGAAAAATAAGTTTTAAGAGAGGAAGACCATTTTGCAACAGCCGGTATTCTTTATATATATGGCTCTCCCGCCTACCCAGTCACTTCCTAGATTTGTGTCATCTGGTCTGTTTGTTTTTATATGTGCGCAGGAGACAGTCGGGGACAGAGCAGGAAAACCTCCAACTCCAATTTGCACGGCTCTCTTATTTACCTACAGTGATGAATCTCATCCCTAATGAAATACAACAACGCTCCTTAAGAAGGAGAGATGTGCTCTTTCATGCGGCAAATTCCTCATCTGAGCTCGAAGGAGCAAACACATCAATGGCTCATAGCAAAAGCACTCTGGAAGTTTTTTTTTCACACCAGCCTGTGTAAAAATCTATTCTGAAAAGAGTGTCAGTTTTAGCCTCCTATCCTTTTACTTAAGCATAGATAAGCAATTAAATATTTCTTTTTATCTTTTTTTTTTATGTTTAAGAACGTAAGGCTTTTGGTTTGTCCATGTCAGAAGAAGCTTTTTTTTTTTCTATCTAGGAAAGTTTTCTTAACTCCCAGTGTTATAGCAGAGCGTTTCTTTCATAGAGATAAAGACGACCTTCTACGGGATATGGAGGAAGATGGCTGCTGTGTTGTACAATGAGTTATTCACAGCCTGAACTACACAGCTATAGTCAAGGGACTACTGTTTTCCTGTTTTTGTTCATAGCAAATCCTTCGAATCTACCTGGAGGCAATGGGGGGGGGGGCTGACAGCCAAAAGCCTTTTGTCTAGGTGGCAAAGCAGTGGGTGTGTTGCAGGATACTTGATATAGTGGGAAATATTTGATTTAAAATGTGATGCAGCAATAAATGATGTTCACTGAAAAGAGTAAGAACAACGTGTGTTTTCACCCCAGAGTCTCAATATGTCTCTAAGGTTGGTAACTTCAGTAGAACATCTGTGTGCTTCACCGCCTTCGACCTGAAGGCATTGAAGGAAAACGTTGATGTGACAAAGCCCTGCACTATTTATGGAACTAATAATGGGTGCTACTGCGTTGTTCACAATAATAAAAAAAGGTCCAGTAAATATCAGAGAATCTGTTCCATTTCTGTTGAGCAACAAGAATCAGTGATATTATGACCACATCAGAAAAAACTAAAGGTAAAAAGAATAAACAGATCACAATTATTTGCAAGGACCTTTTTATCAGAGTAGTGACTGTTGCTGCTGGAGAAGACACTGTGATAATTATCCGATTTAGTTTTACATGTAAAGGTGGTACAAATCTGATTCTTGGTGGGTCAAACAATCCGTTTTAGACCATTTAGACTGACATTACAAAATCAGGTATGTATTCATTATTGGCAAAAAGATTGTATCCATTCCAATGAGTAAATAAAACAACACAATACAAGAGTTTAAAAGAGCTTAGAATAACTTGAGACGTCTGTTTTGGATATTCATCACTATTTCATAAAACTACAAAGAGGAATGTTTTTCTTTATCCCTCTTATGGATGGTTAAATACTTGTTTATACCTCTATGGTAGCATTGTTGTTGCCCTGATAATTCCCCCTGCTTATCTGTAAAGTGAAGGTCCTTAAACACAGATTCATCAATGACAAACTCTCTCTCTCTTTCTATCTAACACACACATACAAATGAACACAAACTGCCACATGCAGCACATTTGACTCACACAAATCAGCTTTCGTGCTCATTGGGCCTCTTCTATCTTAGAGACAAGAGAAGTGGCTGGTTGTGATAAGGTCTAACCCGCTGCAGTATCCCCCCCACATAAGGATTGTTGTGGTATCTTGCTTTTTTTCATGGACCAGCTAAATCTGGCCACACTCTGTCCTCTTGGCGTATTCTGAGTATCACACGTCATACACTCATAGCTCAGGTTTGTGAACTTGCATTTAGTTTCAAGCTGAGGTTTGTAGTGAAACAGAAGTAAAGTGGGAAAGCAATTGACCATAAGAAAAACCCTTACCAATACACACTGAATATTTTTCGTCGTTCCCCATTCAGTGGATTAGGTTTTCAGAGCTCATTTTTTGTCCATTAAACCTTTTTCTTTAGAAAGTACATTTTGGATAAGTTAGTCAACATTTTTTTCTATATCTTATTACATTCAAATTACCCTGGATTTTATTGTAATTAATCATTATTTGTGATACAAATACAAAAATATTTCAATCCTTATGATTCTGTTATATTCATGAACAAAAAAATTATGTTAATGATAATGTTTTACTTCATCACCTTTTCTCCTGGTAACAACACAACCAAAATTAGAAGTCTGGAGACAGTTTGTTTGTACACTGTTAAGGTAAACTCCCTAGGATTCCTATTTACAAATATTAACCTTATTTCATTACCTTCTTTTCCACTTGTCTCTGAGGAAAATGTAATTCCCGGCATGCCTTACCTGTGTACATAGCACCCCAGTGGGTGGGACGCACACACATTCACACAGAGCCCATGGCCCCCTTGTAATCCATCATCCCTCACAGACACACAGAGTCCCATTTTCCCTATTGGACGGCAAAACACAGACCTCATCTTTAGCCTCTATATCCTCCTTCATCTTCTCCTCACCTACATAACATATCTATCTACCAAAATTACGCTTTGCCAGACCAGTCCACCTTTGACGCTTTGAAATACAGAAGGACAGAATGAGCGACAGTAAGACCGAGTGTGAGATAAAATCCAGGTGATACCAAGCGTTCTTGCATCCTACCGCTCTCAGATTTTAGCATGCTTCACAGCACATAATGACAATGCCATTCTCTTTTGAAGCTTAAGGAAATCCAGAAGGTTGGAGGAAGAAGTGCAAATATATTGTTGTATTGATACAAACGAGCGTCTCCCCCCAACTCTCTCTATCTGACTCCACTCCTGCATACTCCTTCCGCCTGCGGATATGCCTTCCTGGCTCTGTTAATTTCTATTGTCAGCAGGTCTGAGGGGGAACCAACCAATCAGGTGCAAGCGTCAGCCCCTGGGCCTGCAGACACTCTGCGGCTCCAATTTAAAGGTCAGGTGATAAGCGGCCAGATTCATGCATAATCTGGGCTGCTCTGCAGTCAGACAGGCAGGTTACTCTGTGGGGGAAGAAGAAAAAAAAAACAGATACAGACTTCATTCTCGATGCTTGACCCTCTTAAACTTTTACTCTTCAAATTCTGTTTTTGCATTTTTGGGTATTTCTCTACCCGACAAATGCAGTGCTTTTGCCATTATTGTTTTATCTGGTCTGATAATGTACTTTCGCTAATTGCTAATTGCTTGAGAAAAGTGTCTCAATAAGAGCTTGGCTATGCTTTTGTTGATTTGTTCATTAATTTGTGCAGAGTGACTTTTGCAACATGAAGCACTTAAGGGAATTAGGGGATGCTCTCTTTAAGTGGCAGAAAGTCCTGAGGCTGGCAATTTGCTTTAAATGAAATAGAATTTGGCATTCTTTACCGAGGCAGTCTGCCACTTTACAGAGCACCTCTTTGATTACTGCAGTATCCAGAGACTGGCCAGCTCAACTTTTACAGCTTTGCTTACACTTTCATTCGTTTTATAGTGGCTATTTGTTAGTGTTGTGTTACTGTGTTGTGTTTTAACTTGTATATTATTTATGTCTTCTCCACACCATTTAACTAGATCTGTATGAGGCATCACAGAACTCTCAGTGATCAAAATTAAGAAATCAACAAAATACGGGTCAAATGCCAGGATGAGCAAAGCTTTTTGACCTTTATTGTGACCTACAAACTGCAAAATGTAACTGAAAATCAAACTTTAATCTTTTAGTGAGAAATCAAAAGCTACATTTGCATATGTGTGCATGGTCTCTTTTACTTATAATTCTATATCAGGATTTGGCTTGAATGAACTCTTCTTTTTTTGCTAAAAGGCTCAACATCGGCACTACAGAAAGGGAATCTCTTGTCCAGATATCATATTTTAAACGATATTAAAATATTCAACTTATCTTCTAGTAAAGCAAACCTTTCATTGATTTTGATGGAAACTTTAGGTTGGGGTTATACTGTGAGATAAATGAACTTTTTATCTTCAGCTCTAAAACAAAAGTCTGAATATTTATGAAAACAATAACTGGTATTTGGTGCTGTCTGTTATTTTCTCCACCCTAACTAAAGCTAAATAAAAAGCCCTAAGCATGATGGTTTTCCCACCACAGAAAACTTTTAGGAAACTCTAAATGTGCTGTTGCAAAATTCAGCCTAACTGGTGTGTGTTTTTCTTCATCTTGTCACCATACCGCATACCCGTAAATAGAATCATATGGGAGATTATTATCCCACAAATTTGTTCATGCAGTATTAGAATAAAAAAAAAACAACTTTATAACCAAACAGATTTTTAAACATACGATGTATTTGCTTTGGTGCTAAGGTATCATACATAGAAAAATATACAGTCAACAATAAAAAAAGTCGACAATATGTGATGTGAAATAAACATAAGTACTATTGTTTGAATGATTAATTTGAGCAAATGAATCGAATTACTTCATTGACTCATTTGTGCCATTTTCAGTTCAGCTGATAACTGTGACACACAGTGTGATCTGCTACTTCAAGCTGAAAGCTACTGTCACTTGGAAGTGACAATGTTTGGGATGTTTTGAAAAAAGGAGTGTCAGATCTGTCACTAGGTTACCAAAAGATTTGATATACTTTAGTTATGGCTTACTGCCCAGGGCATCATCTAGTCAGCACCCCCCAAAGAAAACATAACCTCATATGTACCATTTTGTAGATTTTGTCTTGGCTTCCATCCAAATCCAAGGTTACAGATTGAGGTGCTCACCTACTTTGCAAGGACACTATTGCTCAAAGATATTTCTTATCTGTTAATCACTGAATATATACCATATTCATCATGGCAGAATTCCTCTGTCTCTGTTGGGCTCCTTCTTTCATTTCTTCAAGTCCAAGTTGGCACTCAATTACCTAATTGGATGAGTTATAAGGGTCCTTTTCTTCTTTCCTTTCCCTCCCATCTCAATGAGATTAACACACTTTAATTAATGAATTTGGGGCACTTCAAAATGATTCACAAGACTGTCCCGGCTCTCGGGACCTGACACTAGTAACACATTTATCAAGTAGTCGAAATTAGACAATAGAGTTGGATGAATAGTGCTAACATTAGCTGTTTTCTTATGATCAGGTGATTGTTCCAGATCTTTCTTGTGGTTGTTCCTTTGCTGATATTTCCTCTAAGAACAAGTATGTTTTTGTAGGGAGGTCATGTGTGTTTGTCAGTATGATTGTGCTTCCCTGAATGCACATTCATATATGTTTTGATTTTCTGGCGAGCTGAGAGCTCTCTTCCAACCTCCTACCACATCATTGTGTTTGACATCTCCGCAGGCAGCTGGCGTCAGAGTGCTGGTGTGTGTGCAGAGTTTTTGTCTGATAAGCTTTGGATCAGAATTCACACCCTATGCCAGGATGCCTGTCCGTTTTCATAAAGAGGCGTACCCTCACACAGAAAAAAAGCCAAAGAAATTACAGATGAAATTTCTATAATCTCCTGAACTTGTTGTCCCAGGTAAGGGTACATTGGTAAACAAGCGGAAAACTGATTTTCATTATCTTTGTGCAGATGCATAAACATTTGTGGGTCTGTTTGGAAAAAAAAACAGCACATCTGTCATCTTTGCAGTCTCCTGTCTGTCTGGGTTCTCTGCGTCTTTGGAGACCGACATACTATTACTGATCCTTCTCAGCATGTTTCCCTGACAGAAGAAACATTATCTCCACCTTTTAAACAGGCACATCAGCATGTACAGTCCTTACTAATGGAGGTAACTGAGCCTGTTCCAAAAATCACTCCTCCTCAGGAAACATCCCATGACCCAATGTCCACCAGTACGAAAGAGGGAGAAATTTCTCTACTTACTGGGTTTTTTTGTTTGGTACTATGCTGAACTGGTGTTTAACTTGGGAAACAGCAATGTTATACAGTAAACCTGAGAAAACATGAACACCAAAAAAAATCTATCTAAAATCTACCAATTAGAATATCAAGGTTAAGTACTAAATCGTAACCATCTTTAGGCTCTTTTTTTGTGTGTTTCATGTCCCATCAGAACTCAAAACGTACAGCAACCTTTTATCTATTTAAATAGGCATTTATTAGTCCCAGTGTCTGTGTACATACCCATTCAGCTCTTTGGAGTAAAATCATCTCCATGGTGCATGTGTACAATGCAAAAATGTATTTTTCTTTTTACTCCAAACCGTCTTCCACTGACACCTGGTCCTTGGTGGAGGGGGTGGCACAAAATGTAGTATGTGGATGAATATAAGTATATAGTATACTATATAACAGTCCCGCACTTGCTCAATGATTTAATCTGATCCAACGCTTGGTACATGTATGCGCATGTAATGTTGGGATCATTTTATTAACTGTCCATGTAAACAGAGATTTTGAATTTCCGATTAACCAAGATTTAGAACTGATAGAGGAAATTTTGCAGAGAGTAAACATAGCTAGTAATAATTTAATCAACCAGGCAGATACAGGTTATATAAAATGCTGATGTGAGATTCCTGAACAACACTTGGAAAATGTTATGATTTTGGCCCCCTTGGTTACGTCTATATTCTGCCCAGCTCCTTTAAAAAAAGATGAGTTCTTATTCTTTCCACCTGTGTCAATCATACCCACTTCCAAACTCAGTTCCCCTTGTCTCTTAGCTTTTTAATCCTCCACTGGTGATCAAGTCGGTGCCAGATTTTTTAAAAGACTTTGTGTAAGTAGATTGTGAAGTGTTTCCTGCCTGCCTGCCTGCCTGCCTGCCTGCCTGCCTGCCTGCCTGCCTGCCTGCCTGCCTGCCTGCCTGCCTGCCTGCCTGATCTCATCTGGTTCTGTTCCCTGGTTTCTCTCACCTCTAGTCTCGGCCCTTTAGATCTATTTGCCTGAATCTGCCTCCATCCACGGTTTTCACCCCTCTTCCGTTCTCTGACCAATTCAAGCCTCATCCTTGGATCTTTTTACCTATGCTGTAAATGGCTTTTGCTGTGTAGAGAGCCAGTCTGTCTTGCTCCCTCTTAACCTGTGATTATGTCATCACCCTACCTTCAGCTCTCACTGAGGGAACAAAGGGTTTACATCTCCACCAGACTCTTAAGGGAAGTGGCATTTCTTAAAATGTTTTAATCTTTCACATTTTTAAAGATATATTTCTGCATTTAATGGGTCTTAAAGGGACTACTGTAAATGGTATTGAACCTGAATAGCATACCTAAAAGATAATCTTAGGTATTGATTGGATAAATCTCTGATATCACAAGAGATCCGTTCATTCAGTGATGTAGTAACTAAACCAACAAGCTGACAGTATTTAGTTATAAGCTTTAGGACAGACTCCTGAGAAACCTGAGTTGGGAAGAACATTTTTTTTAGCAAGGAGTGAAATAATGTTGTTACTTGAATGTATTTTTTTTTTATCTTTACTTTTATTTAACTTTCTCAGTCCTTATAATTGGGCTGCCAATTACCTTGTGTATAAGAAGTGGAAATCTTTGACAGCAATAGTTTCTTCTTATTAGTTTTTACCTCTTTCAATTTTTTATTTTATTTTTAACAATTTTTTTTACTTAAAATCATTGAGGAATTTGCTTCACCTTGTCTAGTCTTAAACAGTCTAGTTTGTCAATGATGAAATCAAGAAAAATAAAAAAAAAAGTTCAGAAAAGCATCCCTTAAAATTTGAGATTTCTAAACATGCAATTATCTCCACAATATTGATTATCATTATAAAAGTTAATTTTAAACTTTAACATTTTGACATTTTAAATTGATGCGGATTAATATCCAAGCCTTTGTCTAACTAAGGTGGGTATTTCATGCAGCCATTTTTACAGCTGTCTTTTTTGTGTCCAAATATTGTTTCCATTCTAAATATAAAACAAACACCTGACAAACTTATTAAAAGTAGCATTAGTATAATATTGTATAATGTAAAAAATATTCATTTTTTACATAAGAAAGCTTTACAAGACCCAAGCGACATCTTCTATCTCCATTATATTTTATTAGAGACACCAGCCAATTTACATATGAACAATACACAGTTTAATTACACTTCATTCAGCTTTAAAACCCAACAAGAAAATGTTGCTGTCTGCAAATGCAATGAAAGGAGTGGATTTATACCCCTGTTTACACAGGACCAACCAGAACATTTACTCTGCTATAACGTTGCTGATGGTTCAGTTTCATTTAAGAAAGAAAACATTAATATTTAACAAGGCTCTTAGCAAAGTGTGAAGGCACATTGTTGGCCTAATTAATACATTGCAGCTTCATCTGTAAATACATTTGCACAGAAAAAGGCAACCGTTTTCAGGATTTATGTGTTTTTGCACATAAAAACCGACACACATGATCAAGCACCCACCACCCCCTTCAAACTGCACAAATATTGTTTGTTCACTTTAAAGTCATGGCAGTAGGTCAGCATCCCCTTCACACCATGTTCTGGAATGTGCAGTAGGCAAGTTAAGATCTGCTCATGATCACATTTTAAAGTCTGCTGCTTGGTTTCCCCCTAACTGTGGAGTAATACATGGTTGAGTCTGTAGATATCTTAAGCTTTGGCTACTTTTAGATGAAAATTGTATGAATCAATTTAAAGAGAATAACTGTTGATAATATTTTTACAATAGGTATAAACAGTGTTAATTTAAACAGAAAGTGTTAACAGAAAATTGTTTAGAGTATAAAAAGAGGGCCTTTGGAGATTTTACGATATTTTATTTTTGTCTCCTATGTTCTTGTTTTATATTTGAAGTTCACATATGCTGTGGTGTTTAATGCAAATCAGCCGTCTGAAGTTTTCTTGCTGCTTGCGACTACTTAAACTGTGACACAGGACCACTTAATTAACTCTATCTACTCACCATTATTAGCCAGGCCTTTCTGTTTATATCTTGTCCAAGAGCGTCTGTTTCCACTCCTCCTACTTGTTTCATATATATTTACTAATTCATTTTTTTATCTCCCGCATTACATGTCTTTTGACTTTTTCCTACTATTATCTCAGTTCTAAAAGCCTTTGTCATTGTTTCCTCTGCTCAAAGTCCATAATGCTGTTCTTGTGTTGACCTCAGCTGGACTAATAATTCACATTAAGGACTGTGGCAATTCATGTAGCACCCTGACCCCCCTAAGCACCGTGCATGCCTGAGACATTCTGCACACTCCCAAAGGAGATCAACCTATGGTTCACCTCAGCTTTTCTCTTCTCCACCAACTCCTCCCATCAAATATTTAGCAAGTGTGGAGGAAAAAGCATATCCCTGGCACCCCAGTGGCTATAACTCACTGTCTCAACTCTTTTGGCCTCCCCACTGTGGGTCCTGCTGTTCTCCTTATCTCCTTAGGACAAGGAAATGAGTGTCTTGTCACGTCAAAGATACTGATATTTCAGCTCCCCCGTCTATATATATAGATAGATAGATAGATAGATAGATAGATAGATAGATAGATAGATAGATAGATAGATAGATAGATAGAT